>JAEBUS010000032.1:0-177424 GCA_023014475.1 Amanita pallidorosea | reverse complement strand
CGCCCTCAAAAATGCCGACGACGCCGCGCGGTGCACCATCCCCTCGCGCTCCTAACGAGCCCACCCACCCCTCACGGTCATCCACGACGACATCGCCCAACCCGCGCACCCCCGTGCCCTCGAGCACCTGCTCAATGTCGAGACGCTCCCCGGGGGGAATCGGCACGGGCTGGCTGGGCGTCACACACTCCATATCCACCTCCTTGCACAGACACCGGTCAACGTCCACCGCCGAAACGAAGGCGACGCTCTGGGGCAGATCATCCATCCCGAGACGGTGCACAAATATTGCGCGCGTCCAGAGGTTCGCGACCTGCAGCGCGAGCGCGGCGCGGTACCTGTCCTCGTCGCGCACGAGGTCCGCAGCTCGTCGTGCACCGACAGGAGGTAGCGCCCCGCGATCGCGTACCGCGCCATCAGGTACTCCATCGCGACGACGAGCATGTGCAGATAGAAAGCGTCGCTTTGCTACCCTCTCCTCTCTCGCAGGCTCAAAGCTGGACCAAGGCACGGCTGCAGGTGCTCAAACAGGAGGAGGAGGATGAGGAAGAAGAGCGTGGAAAGGACCACAAGTCAGCCACGACCTGTGCTGTGCCTGCATCCTCGTTCTCACTGCCTCGCTCAGGCCACTACCTGATTGCCTGGTAATAGAAGCAGAAGTGGGGTTGGACCTGCAGTTTCCGGTGTAGGATTGCTGGTGTTCTACGATGATCAAGACATAGTTTATAGATTATCTACCTCTCATAGAACTTATGTTCCAATATACAACTTTGTATTGCATTGACCTTACCACAGTATGCAAATTCTACTGTCAGTCTGTGACAGTCTGGCAATTCACTGCAGGACACTGCAGAATCACTGCAGAATCACTGCAGGTCACTGCAGGTCACTGCAGACTCACTGCAGAATCACTGCAGAATTACTGCAGAATTACTGCAGGACACTGCAGGTCACTGCAGACTCACTGCAGAATTACTGCAGGACACTGCAGGACACTGCAGACTCACTGCAGAATTACTGCAGGACACTGCAGGACACTGCAGACTCACTGCAGGTCACTGCAGACTCACTGCAGGTCACTGCAGACTCACTGCAGACTCACTGCAGAATTACTGCAGGTCACTGCAGACACTGCAGACTCACTGCAGAATTACTGCAGGTCACTGCAGGTCACTGCAGGTCACTGCAGAATACTGCAGGTCACTGCAGGTCACTGCAGACTCACTGCAGAATTACTGCAGGTCACTGCAGGACACTGCAGACTCACTGCAGGTCACTGCAGGTCACTGCAGACTCACTGCAGACTCACTGCAGGTCACTGCAGGACACTGCAGACTCACTGCAGACTCACTGCAGGTCACTGCAGGACACTGCAGAGTCACTGCAGACTCACTGCAGGTCACTGCAGGACACTGCAGACTCACTGCAGACTCACTGCAGAATAACTGCAGGTCACTGCAGGTCACTGCAGACTCACTGCAGAATTACTGCAGGTCACTGCAGGTCACTGCAGATCACTGCAGAATTGCTGCAGGTCACTGCAGGTCACTGCAGGTCACTGCAGAGTCACTGCAGAGTCACTGCAGGTCACTGCAGAGTCACTGCAGGTCACTGCAGAGTCACTGCAGGTCACTGCAGGTCACTGCAGGTCACTGCAGAGTCACTGCAGGTCACTGCAGGTCACTGCAGAGTCACTGCAGAGTCACTGCAGGTCACTGCAGGTCACTGCAGGTCACTGCAGGTCACTGCAGAGTCACTGCAGAGTCACTGCAGGTCACTGCAGGTCACTGCAGGTCACTGCAGAGTCACTGCAGAGTCACTGCAGGTCACTGCAGGTCACTGCAGAGTCACTGCAGAGTCACTGCAGGTCACTGCAGGACACTGCAGAGTCACTGCAGAGTCACTGCAGACTCACTGCAGGTCACTGCAGGTCACTGCAGACTCACTGCAGACTCACTGCAGACTCACTGCAGACACTGCAGACACTGCAGACTCACTGCAGACTCACTGCAGGTCACTGCAGGACACTGCAGACTCACTGCAGACTCACTGCAGGTCACTGCAGGACACTGCAGAGTCACTGCAGACTCACTGCAGACTCACTGCAGACTCACTGCAGACTCACTGCAGACTCACTGCAGACTCACTGCAGACTCACTGCAGACTCACTGCAGACTCACTGCAGACTCACTGCAGGTCACTGCAGACTCACTGCAGACTCACTGCAGACTCACTGCAGGACACTGCAGGACACTGCAGACTCACTGCAGGTCACTGCAGGACACTGCAGACTCACTGCAGACACTGCAGACTCACTGCAGGACACTGCAGACTCACTGCAGACACTGCAGGTCACTGCAGGACACTGCAGACTCACTGCAGACTCACTGCAGGTCACTGCAGGACACTGCAGACTCACTGCAGACTCACTGCAGGTCACTGCAGGACACTGCAGAGTCACTGCAGACTCACTGCAGGTCACTGCAGGACACTGCAGACTCACTGCAGACTCACTGCAGGTCACTGCAGGACACTGCAGAGTCACTGCAGACTCTGTGGCACTGTGGGCACTGCAGCTTTCTGCAAACATTCTGCCAATTCACTGCCAGGTCACTACAGAAATCACTGCAGATTCACTGTGGGCACTGTGGGCACTGCAGGTTTCTGCGAACATTCTACTTGAAGTCTGCAACTTGTCTGCCAGTCCTGCAATGCTGTGGGCACTGTGGGGAAACCCCAAGTTTGCTGATGTTCTTTATCCAAAACCATGAAAACGCCTCCCCAGCTTGTACTGTCATATGTTTATGCCATGTGGCCTGATACTCCAAGTCGAAATCATCAAAGAGACACATTGGTCGCGACATTATTATCGGTGTCAGACGACCTGAACATCGAATCATTTGAAGCTTGCCAGTGCTCAGTCATTGCCACTAATTACAGAAAGTACTCTGAGGGAAAGTAGGGCTCTCGTCACGCATCCCGAGGCACGTCTCAGTTCTAGGGAAACAGCTGCACAGGGAAGGGACAGAGTCTTTTTTTTCTCGAAATAACATTGGAATTCACTGGGTCTAAGCAATTTACATGAAAAAGAGACCGATCCCTTCGGCCTTGGAACTGACAGGTTTTAAATTTGTCTAGTTGTATAACTATTGATTCCGAGGGTTACAAGAGATTATATACCCGTTGGTGAATGGGGGTGACTCGGAGAGGTGAGAACGACCCAATAGAATGTCAATTAATCGAGGCCTGGTTTCGTACCTCAACGGGATGATCAGTCAGCCAGCGAGCCATGTCAACGGCTTTTTTTCTTAAAACTGGTAATACACGACGCTCTTTTTAAGTAGGCAAACAAGCAACCTATTCTTCTGAACTATCCATTTCATGATCATCTTAGTCTGCATTGTTGCATCAGTGACAGAAGAGATGAAAGCATTGTAACCTACCTGCAATTTCCGCAATTGTTTCAGGTGTTTTCCCCAGTGCATACCAGGCCCCGCCTTTTATCCCCCGCCCTACCTCATCCCCAAGAATTCCGCTCCCAAACACAAACTTTGAAAGATGGTGAATAATCCGCGCAGTCGCTAATTCATTGGTAATCCCGATATACAATGTGGTGAAGACATGCGAGTTGCGCGTAATGTGTGTGAGTTCTCCTCTAGATGCACGCGTGATCGCATTGAGGTAAACATTTCGGTAAGACGCAAAGTCAGCAGGTGAGTCATGCCCTTTGTTATCTTCTGGAGAGGCATCTTCATCCCAGCCGTGGAACGTTGGGTCCCAATCTACTGTGAGCCACATAGGGTACGCCGCTGCCGCACCCTGGCGGGGACCGATGTATACGTTATCCCAGTTAATTATTCCCGTGATGGTTCCATCGTCATTGACAAGCACGTTCTGAGAGTCGAAATCAGGATGAAACAAAGTGAAGGGCGGCCCATCGAGCGTCCTGTCAGGGAGGGTAGAAATGAATAGTGGAAACAGTGCCGGCATAGGAAATTTAGAGGCACGGCCTTTATTGGACAGAAGGGAGGACAAGTATGAATAGGCGGAGTCAAAGGGGCCATCAGGAACTGCAGTGTCCCGTTCCTCAAAACCTTGAGCCTCTTTAGCCGGAGCCTCAGAGAAAGGTACGACACGATGCGTTCCAGAGGTCTCATCCCAGTCAAGACGACCAATCTTATCAAACTTGAACGCGGCAAGCTCTGTCATCCACCCTGCAATCTGCTCGAATATTTTTTCGCGCTTGAGGTCGGTGATCCAGTCCTGGTCGTTCCAAAGCTTTGCGAGATTCGTCCCGGGCACGAAGTCCGTAATGGCAAATGGACGAGAGAGAATGTTGTCGGAATTGATGGACCAGTAATGAATCTGAGGTATTGGGATGGAGGTCTTGGATGATATGAAGCGCTGGGTGACGATGTCGAGGTAGAAGGAGCGAGTTCGGGAGGGACTACAGACATCGCCTTCCGTGGGTATGCGAACGGCCCATTTGATTCCATCAGAAAACGAAACTTCGTACACAGTATTAAAGGGTCCCGCGTGCGGAGAGGAAACTACGCAGGAAGTTTCTTGAGGGAGGCCGTTAAAGAGCTTTCGACGAGTTGTGAGCGCGAGCTCTTGAAGAAGCATGGGATCTATGACAGTGACGTTGCCGTCGAGATCTTCTTCCTCTGCTGGCACCTTGTCAAGCGCTGATTGTTGTGTGTTTGATTGCAGGCCTAAGAAGCTGAGTCAAGGAGGATGTAGCAAGATGGTGGACCAAACTACCATTATCACTTTCATTCTTTATTTTCGCCATAAGTGTCGTATCCATCGCGGCGCGGACTACTATGTATTAGTAGTATGTTCCAGCCGTTGTGCATAGATATATACTCACCGTGACAAGTGGCTTATTGTAATTGTGACAAGTGACATGATCTGATCGGTCGATCGTTTGACTGACGGGCGCACCGAACTCATCATGCATCAATGCATCACCCATGGCTAGACTAACCGCATTAGGGCCAATACCTCCGGAACTGAGCGCAAGCTTACTATCCGCGACACACCTGAAAAAAATCTTACTCTGTCGATAGCAAGCGAGTTGCCGTATCAGCTATGCGGCGAGGTGCGCTGTGTTAACGTGAGGAAGGGCATTTATCTACACAGACTCACGACACTCTGGCTTTATGTGATGGGGTACTGTATATGGGCGCCCATGATTGATACGATGTCTTCGGGTAAGCTTGGCGGACATGCAAAGGAAGCTCTTGGCTACTTGGCGCGAATGTCAATGGCCATAAGGTTTATCGGTAAAACAGGCAGACGGTAAGCGTTGAGCATAGCTCTTCCGAAGGACAACTGTCCTGTTGTTGAGGATATGTTCGTGGATGACCCCAGGGATAACGAAGATCTGAAGCTGTCTCACTCTCGAAAACTTCGCGAGCGCGGAACCTGCCAAAGAAGTTTGGGCCAGAACCTGAAGAAAATACGGAACGAGCTTACCTGATTGATATCCGGTCCAGACGTGTGAGTTTACAATCAGATCAGCCACGGAGAAGTTTCTGCGTGGAATGCAGTTACCGAGTCAATAGAGCTAGGGATAACAGGGCTTGTCATTTATATCGACTCAATTACATCATGAGTCATTGGAACTTCAAGTTGTCAATGTGAGTATATGCGACTTTTCCATCTTTCATAGTGTTTAAATCATAGATAGATTCGACCTATGGGACCTCATTCTTCGCGACCACTGTTCTACATTGCTCTTTGGTCGGGAGCAAACCTCGCATATCACCTGGGGCAAACATCATACGGTTCTGAGAGTCTGATCTACTTTTCCAGGTCCACAGCCCAGGTCAGCCCTGCAGGTCTGACTTCAGCTTTGTTCTCCCGAAAGACACGCCGGCAGGAGCATCTGGGAAAGAGATCTCCACGCTACGGAGCGTGCTCTTGTACCGTCGCAGCATAGCATAAGCACGGCCTTGGGCATGGAATCAACAACGTTAATACGAACATGCCAGCAGAAGTACTCGTTTAAGAATGACGGTCAAACCTTAACATCTTGAACTCACAATCTCCCCTTCATCCCCATTGGCTTATATGGGTTCTGAACCCTGACTAAGAACCCGGTGACTGTTGACGGAATGACTTAAATGCTTCGTTGTGGGCACGGGATCTCCTCACTCCCCTTTGGTTACCACAAGGATTGGTGCAGGACAGTGAGTCCCGCTCCTATCCAAGATTCTAGTGCCCCTCACGTCTTGCAGCCTGGAGTCACATTCATCTCCATTTATCAGCGCTGGACGGTGAGTTGAAAACAAATGAGTCTAATTGACGACTTTACTCGGCCTTCCCTTTTAGCCAATTCACTAGCTATGAAGACTACCGCCATTTTAATTCTTGCCATCGCCATTGCGCCGGCTTTTGCGCGCCCAATCACCAGTTTAAACCCGCGTGACATCACGTATGTATCCTTCACGAGATAATGATGGTGTTAACTAATATTTGTATGTAGTAAAGAACAGCAATCTATTGTTCGTGATCATGATCCCACCAAATGGACAAATATGAATACCGACGTTGTCAATGCTCACAACATGGTTAATAATGAATTTCATGTCCGTGATATTAGCGACGAGCTGGAGGCTCGGCATTTCGACGATGAACTGGAGGCCCGCGACTTCAACGAAGAATTTGAAGCCCGTTACTTTGCCGACGAGCTAGGGGCTCGCGACTTTTACCGTGAACCAGAGGCTCCGAGTCGTGGCTTCAACAATGAACTCAAGGCCCGCGATTATTACGCAGCACTCGAACGCAGGGGTCATCACTGGTAAGCCACTTCATCTTTCTTTCTGTTGATGACCCTCCATCATTAGTATCATAGTCCCGTGTGCAAGAAAGCTCCAAGTAACCGTTGTGTAAAGAAGGGACATATCGAGAAATGCACTGAACATGATGTTGATGTTTACCACTTACCAGGGAGAGAATGTGAGACGTGCAAGGAAATAAGACTGGCAGCTGAGCGAGCAGCAAGAGATGCAGCTGAGGAAGCAAGAAGGCGAGGAGCAAGAAGAAATAATTAGCGTGAGTTTTCATCAATGAATATAGAAACTCAAGACGACTCAATTGCCTTGGATAGATGTCGGAGATCGAGTTGTGTGAAATAGATGGCGATGCTCAGGCTGTAATTTTTCAACTTGCCGCCCTGCATTGTATGAGGTTATGCTTGTTTAACTGGGCTGCAACTGCGCTTGGCAGACCTGAGTAAACTATAATTTATCGGGCGAGAAAAGGTATGTCCTGGGTACCTCTTGGGATATTTTTGAACGAGAGGACCTCTGGTGCTCACGCTCAGTAGCCGACTGCGGGCGTTAGAGCCACTTGGTTTGACGAGTTGCTGACCTCTGACTGACTCCGCGGACGCGCGTCACGAACAACCAACTTGCGAGGGATGGTCAAAGTACAATATACCAGGCAGTTTTGGATGGCGAATACATCAAGGTTTCCATCCAAGTTGAGCATCCAATATTGTGTTATAATCTGATTGCCATCGGGTAGTGAGGGACGGTCAAGTCCATTGGAAATGGACGTCTGATGAAAGGATACCTTTGAATAATCTGTTGCGAGTGAGAATGATTGCGCCGTAATCAAATACCATAAAAATAACATGGTGGGAGAATTATGTAATTTTTGACATATGTCATTTCCACGCCTCGGACATAAAGTAAGAGACGCGAGAAAAATGCAACGCACGAGTCCAAATCCAGGACATTCATCGGGAATACTCTATGCTGCATAGAGTTGGAGCACAAGGCAGGACAAATGCACAGTTCGTTCTGGAAAATCATTCGAGCGCGCCAAATGTCTTCTCGATAAGCAAATCAGTCCGGTCGCCTCGTCCAAGAGCATGCATCACCGGTCACCGGTCGGAGAAAGTCCTAAGCTCAAGGGTGTCGTAGTTGACTTCTCGCTGGAAAAAGGGATCGAGTATAGTAAAAGTCAATTTCACCTACCCTCTTCAGGATTCCGTGGCCACGGCCTCGATCAGGCTACCCCTATCATGATAATTGAATAATTTCCGGTAGTACGCATTCCATTTCAATCGGAGGTATATCATGACTGATCATGGCCATTCGGATACAATGCTCATGGTGGCCACATTTCAGCCCACAGTTCATGACGGCCTCGTTCCACGTGGCGGCTCCTTCCTGACCAAAGACGCCAAATTGGTATTGGATTTGCTAGCTGCGACGATGACCAGAAAGTTCCAAGTTGTGGCTTCGATTTGGGTAGCCGATTGGTTTATCAATCGTTGCGTGAGATGCAGACCCTGCCGATCATGCGAGGCGACTTAAGGCAACTTTTTCTTGCAACATTTGAGGCAGCGTCAGGCAATGTTGTGCCTTGATTCTCAATCACAAAAGCAGATCACAACAATGTACTCAATATATATACAAGCACAAATGGGGAACAGTCGAAGTAACGTTTTAGGGTTTTTCTGATCAACATTTCCTAAACTTCGTCACAAGCCCATCGCGGTGTCCATTTCCTAATGCACATATGTCAGATCAATGAATTCTTTACCTATTGCGGACTTACACTGGCAGTTCACTTATGATGATGAGGGTTGATATCATAATGGCCATCATTCATGATCAATTTTCCACCTGTTCTGAGGATGATTTCTGCATTGTGTGTCTTGAGTATCAAGGTCTCCAGACCAACATTGATGACCACGGGGTGGAGTGGGGCTGGGATATGAGGGGACGGCACCGGCGAACGCTCCGGTGGCCTCTCTGTAGAGGTAGTTTCCCAGTTGACGGGCGGCAATGTTGCTGTTTGACCGGGAGTCAATTTGATCGCTTGGACACTGCCAGAGGTATCGGCAGGAATGAACACCACATTGTGGTGTTCGTTAACGTTCGTTACGCTGACAGACATACGGGCGTTGAGTATCTTTTTTTTTTTAAAACTCATTTCGTATGCTTACGTTGTAACCATTGTTGATCAATTCGATGAGAAGAGGATTTGAAAACGGTGTGGGTTGGTTGGACATTTCTGCGCTGTTGCGCTGATTAAGTAGACTTCCATGATTTGACACTATTTGTCTCCCATTGTCTGCATCTGTCAGACCCTCGACCGATGAATAACCGAAAGGATGGATATGAGACGGTATCAGGGGTGACACGTTCGTTAACAGGTACGGGGGTTCTTCACACTAGATCCACATGCATGGTACATGCTTCCATTCCTTGCAAAGTAAGAGCGATGAGAAAGATAATAGACACATGGTTCAGCAGTCCCCATTAAACCGTAGCTCCTCACACGTTATGACCGTCGAATCCCATGGTATTCATATGGTCTGTTGCGGATTTTCCAGAAACAGGAAAGAAGCACTCCATATAAGGCATATTTTCAATCGCCCTTCATACCCGCGTTGTGCTTGTCTGCTGTTCTATATTTATCTTTGCATCAAATTTCTGGTTCGCCAAAGTTGAACGTTGATTCACAACCCACATCAGTAAGAGTCACGAGTTCTCCACATTCACCCCTGAAGCTGCACGTATAGGAGGCAACAAGTTGGCTTCTGAACAGAAAGGTGGAGCTGCAACGAAGGGCTTGATGAGCTCCACGTCAGAGGGCCTCTATGACAGGCCCACGCCACGAACGCTGATTTGCAACCCTTTCACCTTTATCCCCACATGTCACCGTACCGCAAATTCTGTGTAACGACCCAAGGATGGTGAGAACCTACTAGAAATATCGACGACCCGGCCCGCACAGAACTCTTTCCTTCGTGGACTTTTGATGGTGCTGGCATGTGTCATTCATCCCCTGATCTCTATATTCGCTGTCGTCCGTTGATTAGTTTTGGTAGAAGGTGGTCGACAAAGGATGCAAGAGACGCTTGGAACAGCGATCGTGCACTAGAAGATGCACTGTTTTGGGCACAGACTTCGAATTGGTTGGCCCCGTAAGACACCCTTTGAACGAGTTTCATCCGTAGGGATGTCGAGCACAAATGGAATGCGACTAAATTGAATATTGGGGATCTTATAGGCTTAGAATGAATATCTTTGTAACGACGGGCAAGGCTTGACTATCGCATTGATGGGCGATATCTCAGACAGTCGATAGGTCTGACCCTCGTCGTGGAAGGGAGGTGTGAACACTGCTAAGTTCCCACGACATTGCTGTCATGCAACAATTTACAACGGCGACTCAACACTTGCTACCTCCCTATCGAGCTACCGTATGCCAAAGACGATCTTCCAGATCAGCTCGTTTTTGCACAGGTCTGTTTAAAATGGCGGCAGACTGTGCTCGATTGCACCGAGCTGTGGAGTAACTTCATATGTGAGGTACAATATAGAGATCGAGTTGATCGAGTACGGAAAAGATGTTCGCTGACACTTCGTACCAAAATGAACCAGCAGAGGATTGCTGGGGATGAAGTAACACGTTTCAGCACCATCAAAGGCCCCCCATGAAGTGGAGGGAGATCACAGGAGAGAGTTCTGCGCAGACCAAGAAGATGGATATGAAACAGAAAAGAGGATTAAGTCAAAAGACGATGTTACAGTTGCGAGCTGTCGCGATAGCAGTTAGTTAGGGCATCAGGAAGACGGTTTTTGGTTGAATTTCTAGGGCCGTCCTCGCCTCGGAATACGAATGCGAGATTATGGCAGCTGCATGAAGGCAAGTCCGATTCATAGTCATCCAAGTTTAGTAGTGACATGCAGCCCTTCCAGTGGCACATCAACATTTATCCGATGCCAACGAATTTTACCGCAAACGTGCATGATGCTCGCCAACTCAAGAGGCACGTAAGTTTTCAACAACATCCTTGCGTCAGAATCTGCGGTACGAAGGTGTTGCTGGAAAATGGCGATAAGGCGAGAGGAACGCGCCAAATGGAGGTTCGCCATTTTTGCAAGTTCGTGGAAAATGGCGACATGCGGCAATAAAGGCCCAGGGAACGCGCCAAATGGAGGTTTTACGAAATTTGGAAGACCGGAAATGAGACATGGTGGCAGCTAGGTTTAGAGATCAGCGTTCGTGGTGTCAGAGGAGTTTTGGAGCCTTCAGCTTGGAGCTCATCAAGCCCCTTCTGTTTCGCCATCACGCCATTGGGTGTGGCTCCACCTTTCTGTTCTAGCCAACTTGTTGCCTGCTGCGGAGAAGGATCGAATTCAGAATTCATTGGCACTGAATATCGCGACGAGAAGCAGTTTCCCACTTGATGATTCAGTTTCTGTGTGACTCTGATTGATGGCAGAACTGGGATCAACCCCGCCGAACCAGAATTCTGATGCAAAGATAAATACAGAACAGAAATCAAGTACTGCGGCGTACGAATGGCGATTGAAAAACATGCCTTATTCGGAGTGCTTCTTTCCTCTTCCCGGAATCGGCAACAGATCATATGAATACCACGGGAATCGACGGTCAGAACGTGTGAGCTATGTTTTAATGGGGACTTGTCTTTCTCATCGCGCTTACTTTGCAAGGAATGGAAGCATGTACCCTGTCATGTCATACTGATCTAGTATGAGGACCTCTGCGAACGCGTCACCTGATACCGTCTCATGTCCATCCTTTCGGCCTTTCATCGGTCGAAGGTTTGACAGATGCAATCGCAGAACAAATAACGTCAAATCATGGAAGTCTACTTAAGCAGCGCAACAATGCAGAAACTTCCAACCAACCCACAACCATCTTCAAAGCCCTCTTCTCATCCAATCAATAAACAATGGTGACAACGTAAGTGTAACCAGTAACCGAAACGAGTTTATATTCAATACCTGTTTGTTCATCAGCGTGAAGAACGTTAACGCCCAACACAATGTGGTGTTCATTCCTGCCGATGCCTCTGGCAGTGTCCGAGCCATCAAATTGACTCCCGGTGAATCGGCAACATTGGCGCCCTCAACTGGGAAGTCACCTCTACTGAGAGGCCAGATCGTTCACCGGTGCCGACCCCTCATATTCCTGTGCCCATCCATCCCGTCATCGTCAATGTTGGTCTCGAGACCTTGGTACTCAAGACGGAGAAGGAAGAGATCATCCTCAAAACGGGTGGAAGATTGATTATGAATGATGGTCATTACGACATCAACCCCATCATCATAAGTGAAAAGCTAATGTAAGTCTATGAGAAGGAAAGTATTCATTGATCTGACATATGCATTAAGGAATGGATACCGCGATCGGCTTGTGACGAAATTCAGAAAATGTTGATTAGAAAACCCTAAAAAGTCATTGTATACGGTGTTCCCCATTTGCACTTTGCGTATCACGTACTTCATTGTGATCTGACTTTGTGATTGAGAGTCGAGGCACATCACGCACGGTAACTATAGATATGCCATCAACATTAGCCTCGACACCTCCCCCAAACAAAAAGTTACAGAACCAGCCGCCCCGTGATCGGCAGGGTCTTCATCTCGCATTGTCGTCCGAATGGTTTGAAGTATACGATCTCTACTCTCTTTGTCTAAATGGTGCAAGCCACAAACCCGTTCGCTATTCTGTACGATGCCTAGTCACATGTCACAGTGCCTGGAGTGGATCTCATCTTCGTATACTACAATATGCATATTCCTAATATCCATACTGGAGTCGTTCCAAGGGCCGAGTCCTGCGGCGAGGGAGCTGCGAGCAAAACGCTGGTGTGATTGATGTACGTACTATGATCCCTTTATTGACGTGTGCACTATATACCGCAGTTGGAATCGCAACCAGTTCATCGATCGAGATCTGCCCAATATGCTTGCCGTCAACGAAGAAATGAGAGGGCGCATCGATGTGCGTCCCGGTATGCGTACTGAGGGACAGGCTATGCACGCTGACGCCATGTTTAGGGATCGTACATGTCGGCGTAGAGACAAAAGGGCTGTCGTCTTAATAAACTTGCGTGTTCGATGTAAGGGGATGTGTGAGATCGATGATATGCATGATGCGGCGCAATTTGCTCCTCGTCCGTGACTCTAGACTCTAGCATAAACAAGCCACTATCCCAAGTAACTAAGAGGCTCTATGATAATGGTTTTTAACGTGCATTTGGTTGACCACGAAGGTCTAAGCCCGAGGCCCACGACAAGGGAGCACGAGGAAGAGAGGCTGAAACCGCCTCCCCACCTTCCTTGGGAACTATCTACTGCTATCCTACTAAAGAGAAGCAAAGAGAAAACGAAAAAGCATGGGTCAAGGAATCGTTGAGCACCAGTCTGGCCAGGACTGACGCTCAACGACCCCCATCCTTCCCGTTCGGACGATGAGCCTGGCCAGGGCTCACGCCGAACAACCAGTGACGGTCCTGGAGGTGTCGTGCGATTAGGTTGCGCATTGCGCTGCGGATGTGATTCAGTGGACCTTGAGAGAAATGTATTTAGCGTAGGCCATGCAAGAAACGAGGAGATCACAAGCCGTTTGAAGATGTGGACTGAAGCTTCGCCTTTGATCTCATCTCATTCGTCGACCAAAAACGATAGAAGGGAAGCAAACACTAAAATGAATCCCATACGCCCTTCAATAATCGTTCTTGAACTTGCATAAACGTCTATTAACGCTTGTTAGTGAAGGGAAAAGATTTGAGGAAAGACAGTCGGTGTCACGATGGTTCCCCGTCATTTCATCCCAATCCACTCTACTCGTCCACCCCTTCGCGCCAATAGGAAATCTACAAACGTTAGTCACGCCACAGGTGAAGAACGCAGGCGACAGTCCAAAAATAATAATAAAGAAAATGCGCATATACTAAAGCTCTTTTTTCGTTTTTTCGTTTTTTTTTCGAGTTCATGCATTTTTGACTTTTTTTTTGTCGATTTTGGACTGGGAATAGAGAGGTATCTTGGGATTTATCCCGCCCCGAGCCCGGAAAGGAAATGAAAATAAGAAAAATGAATGCGGAAAGAGGAATGGAAAAAATACGCCAGCGTGCTCTATTTATTTTCTCTTTCTTCATCTTGAATATTTTGTCGCCTGGTTTTTGGTTGGGAGATTCATCTCCGGTATCGTTTGGCAAAAGACGGAGAGGGGAATCCAAGGAGCGAGCAACACGAACTTGGTCAGAGTTTGTGCCCTCTACTCCCGGCCTCGCAAAGAGCATCAGGTGACAGCTTGACCAGAGGATGTCCCCGTCCGACTCTCCGCTAGCCACGAGTTCCCCCCGCACTCATATGAAAAAGGCTGATTCGACTATTAGGTCCTGTTCGAGGGCAGCACCGGAAACTCACTCACAAATAATTATGAACGAGAAAAAGACTTCAACTCAGCGCGATTGTCAATTGCTTGGCCTAGACCTCGCGCAACAAGATCAAGTGGAGAAATGAAAGAGAACTAGAACGGATTAGACTCACTTTCTATGGTCGCCCGTCGCCAGTGCCACAAAAGATCTGAAACTGACCAAGAGACATCAGAGCAGCACCAGCACCAGAATGCGCATATAGCCCATCATTGCCAGAAATCCATGTCGACACAGTGAGAGCACAGTAAAGAATCAGTCCAGAAGGTCCAGAGGTAAACAGAAACGCCGCTAGAACTCCAAAGAGAGCAAGAAGAGAGATTCGCCAGCTGTTGGTTCCCAGAAAAGATCTAGAAATATTAGCAACGAGAGACTCGAAGGAGAAAGACAGGAAATGGATCGAGAGACTTAGTGGAAACACATTTGTGAAGCACCGCAAAACTGATCTGCATAGGGCAACTGAGAAATTGGAATTACGCTCAAAAACACACGTACCGTTGCTTTGAATGGGATTGTCTGCGTCACCCACGGAAAAAGCACGGGCCGAGCCACAGCCTATGTCGTGCTCTACAACTGCACCGCTAGATCATCGGGGAGTTTTGGAGACATGCCGTGCCAAGGTCATCATATCCTTTCCCGTCACGCGATCCATCCCAGCAGGTGCGCGTTGTCACTCGACGAGTTTCGGAACCAAGCTTTGCCAGAGATTGGCTCCTACGCTCGCGGTGTTCCGGGGTGGCTCGGTTCCGGTTACTGAAGAATTTCATTTATGTCGCGGCTAGCATAGTCCCAGCGGAAAACGTCGTCGTCCCCTCGTCTTCTAAATCCAACTCCCATTCATAATCTTCGACAATCCGCGCTGGGGCACAAAATATTAACGTGGCCTCTATTCCGTGACAATTTTGAGTGTGGAAGACATCAAGCAATGGGAATTTGACGTACGCTGGCCAGTGAATGTGACATCCATTACGGTATCATCGTCATCATCCTCGTCATCGTCATCAACTGTGGACCATATTTGAAATTCAAGTATCAACGAGAATGGTTGGAAATCACCTTCGTCGACGAGAATCACATCCTCGAAGAAATCAGATCCGTCTTTATTTATTCCATGCAGATCATTATCAAAGGTAATGTCTAAATTCGTTCTGACAAGCATGAAAATCATAAGCACAAGAACTGAACATACCGTCGAGTGCTATATCTTTGAAAACCTCCGGCTCATCATCATTGTGCTCGCATACGATGTCTTGTGAATCCTCAAATAGAATATCTATTGTACTGGCGCGTCAAACTCAAAACATGAAGCAAAATCAGATAGGCGTACCTGTTCGTGCAAGCTCTGCATTTTCACAGGTGTTAGCCTCACAAGCAAGGCCGACCTGCTTATCTTCAATCGCAATTTCGTCCAGAGATTCGTCTCTCTCTTCCAAAACCTGTGCAATTTCGTCAGCCTCTACAATAGGGTGAAGACCTACCTCTTCAAATTTGTCAACCCACCACGGTGTCGGCTTGCGATACCAGCGGGAGACAGGGGCAAGGAGGGCAGCGGAGAGATCGTGCTCGGGGTGCGGGAAACGCGATTATTAGGATGGATGATGATGGTGTTCATAGTGTCAAGTGTCAATATGGGGGGTGTGGTTATGGGATATCGCAGATATCACAGTGGGATGGTAGCAGTATTAGCTGAAGAGCAAAAGTAGAGTGGGCGAGTCACAAGTAGCGGTGGCTGACTACCATTACGATCGGGGCTGACTCCTTTGCGTGTTCGCTCAGGGCGCGAGTTTCGTCGGGCTGCGTGTTAAGCTTATGGACGGCATTGAATAGAGATCATGATACAATTAGGCATACTAAGAACGATGTGAAGAAGCAACGCTCTTAGCTGATGGCATGGTAGATGAGCCGCTTCGCCTGCCGACGGTGACTCAGTGGGCGTCTCCTGATTATTCGTGTGGTTGTCAAGGGCATGGATGGACTTTAGGGCCTCTCAATTCTTAAGGGCCTCTCAATTCTTAGTTCGCGAGTTCACGAGTTCGAGTTCGCTGTGCAGGGTGTGATTGCCGAGGGCTAAGCGAGTAGGGTTAGTGGGGGTGTGGGAGATTTGGCTTGGCTGGCTGCGACAGGCCAAGTGTGATGTGACAATACATCACGCACGTCGAAATTTTGACGCATGTTATCCTCATGTTAGATAGGTATCCTCGTACAGCAATGATCATACTTTCTTCCATTCCCCCATCATACTTACCTATAATCAAGCATCTAGCTCCCCTCTGTCATTACAGAAACATTTTATCAAGTCATGGATAGCTTTGACTACTTTATGGCATTAGACCCATCATAGTAAGTTATTTATATAATTCAGAAAAAAAGCAAAAAAAAAATACTAGGGGTACTGACATTGTTTTAGTGACATGACTCTACTCTCTGACCTCTCAGAGTCTTATGTTCCATCCAGAATTCAGAGGTGAGCAACCATACATTATTTATTGATGTTTTCACATCCTGTACTAATCAGACACAGACCACAGACCATCCTAGATTATCCCCCTCTGCCCCAATCACTGCTACAGCTTGTCTATCCAAGAATCAGCCAGTAAGAGTTATATCTTATTTATGTTTCACAGCTTATCCAGAAGATACAGACATTTTACCCTTCTCCACTGCCAGCTGGTGTCATGACCTGTTCTCAACGGTCAAAAATCTCTAAGACATTTTTATTCTTTTTCTTGTATTTTACAATAGCTGTAGCCAAACATCTGTCAGGTTTGGCGTCTATCTTATCTAATCAGCGCTAAGATTAGATTAGATAACGATAGATTAGATTACAGACTACCGGACCGATGACTCATGGACTATGACTCAAGCTTACCAATGTGCAGCAACGGGGGCCAATTATGTTATCTCTTTTACTCATACTTACTCAGCGTAGCTACTATTATTAGAGTGGTGCACAGACCACCCTTGTAGTATATAAACTGAGCAAAGTAGCACCCAGAGTCCCTCAGTCAAGTTCTCTTGGGTTTCCTCCTACCCTCATCTCTCTCACTCATAAGTCTATTGTTGGGGCCCTAAGCCGGTCACGGCAAGGGTAGTCTGATAGCTGGGACCAGTTCCTCTGTACCCCTGTTAATCTCACCAGCCAACATCCAAGAAACGTCAGAGAGCCATGTCTCCCACTCTTCTTCCTCCTTCTCCCACTAAGAAAGGGCAAAAAGATGAGTTCCATTTCTGGAGTATCTGTGACTGCCCAAAATAAAGTTGGGGTGGACTGGGCTCCAGCTGATGTCACACTACTTCTGGAGGCCCTCCTAGGTACTGAAGATGATGGCTTGTTTGAGAAACTAGAGAAAATCCCAAGCATGTGTCAAAAAGGTATGTAAATATCTATCTTTTTTATATTGATGTTTAACTCCCCATGTAGTTTCAGGCTGAGCTATTCCCTGAGCGTACCTGGGAATCAATCAAGGGGAAATTTGAGAGGTTGAAGAAGACCTACAAACAAATAACTGAGTTTGATTCCTGGACAGGAAATGGTGGGTGGGATCCTGATATGTCTGAAGAGACTTTTTCCCACCAGATATGATAGGGCTTCAAGCAGGGAAAGTACTGGGCATGCTGGCCTACAGCACATATAAGCAATGGAAGGAGAAAGGGTGGGATAGCATGTTTCTGCTAGGTATTCCTTGCATTATATGTATATGTCTGCTTTTGTTTATTATCTATCCAGATATTCCCAACACCTAATGTCACAAGGAAAGGCCATTTTCATTCAGCAACTATCTCAGATGATGACAGTCCACCACCACCATCCAACCCTCCAATTCCACCTCTGTGACCAAGCCTGTTTCAAGAGCACACCACAAGGCCCATTCATCTCCAGGCATTGGTAATATGGCAGCAGAGTTGCTGTCCAGTAATTCTCAGTTCCTGAAGGCATCTCAGAAGCTAACAAGGCTCGTCTAGGATGCTCCAGTCCAAGCAGGAGAGGGAGGAGAGAGAAATTAAGATGAAGGAGGAAAGTGCAAGATTGGAGAGAGAAATGAAGGAGAAAGAAGTGAAGGTAAGGCAGGCACAGGAGGTCCTTGCTAATGATAGTATGCCTGAGGAGCTGAAGAAAGAGGGCATCTGACTTCCTCATGCATTACTTCAGCTTTTAACCTGCCTTTTCTTGCTGATGCTCACTATACCATGGCTTGCATTTAATGACACACTCTTTAGCTACTCTACTTTACATCTTTGAAACAATTCATTTAATAGTTGCTCCCTTAGTGCAAATCCTGCTCTCTTGAGTACAGCATCTGTCTCTCTCTCAGGGACATTGGCTTCAACAAGTGCTGTAGGCATGGGACTTGGCAAGAGTGCCGAAATTTCGTACGTGCGTGATGTATCGTCACGTCACACTTGAACTGTCGCAGTTAGCGAAGTCAAATCTCCCACACCCCCACTAACCCTACTCGCTTAGCCCCCTCAGCAATCACACCCTGCACAGCGAACTCGAACTCGTGAACTTGCGAACTAAGAATTGAGGGCCCTTTAGTTCGCAAGTTCACGAGTTCGAGTTCGCTGTGCAGGGTGTGATTGCTGAGGGGGCTAAGCGAGTAGGGTTAGTGGGGGTGTGGGAGATTTGACTTCGCTAACTGCGACAGTTCAAGTGTGACGTGACGATACATCACGCACGTCGAAATTTCGGCACTCTTGCCAAGTCCCCATGCCTACAGCACTTGTTGAAGCCAATGTCCCTGAGAGAGAGACAGATGCTGTACTCAAGAGAGCAGGATTTGCACTAAGGGAGCAACTATTAAATGAATTGTTTCCAAAGATGTAAAGTAGAGTAGCTAAAGAGTGTGTCATTAAATGGAAGCCATGGTATAGTGAGCATCAGCAAGAAAAGGCAGGTTAAAAGCTGAAGTAATGCATGAGGAAGTCAGATGCCCTCTTCTTCAGCTCCTCAGGTATCAGGACTACCCTCGCCGTGACGGCTTAGGGCCCCAACAATAGACTTATGAGTGAGAGGAGATGAGGGTAGAGAGAAACCGAGAGAACTCGACTGAGGACTCTGGGTGCTATCTTGCTCAGTTTTATATACTACAAGGGTGGTCTGTGCACCACTCTAATAATAGTAGCTACGCTGAGTAAGTATGAGTAAAAGTAATAACATAATCGGCCCCCGTTGCTGCGCATTGGTAAGCCTGAGTCATAGTTCATGAGTCATCGGTCCGGTAGTCCGTAATCTAATCTAATCGTTATCTATCTAATCTAATCTAATCTTAGCGCTGACTAGATAGATAGACGCCAACCTGACTAAGATGTTTGGCTACAGCTATTGTAAAATACAAGAAAAAGAATAAAAATGTCTTAGAGATTTTGACCGTTGAGAACAGGTCATGACAGTACCCCTTTTTAGGCTTCGGCTTCCTAGACGAACTAAAAATCTTCGAAGGATATGTGTCCACCTTTTTTCTCTTTTCTCCATCTCATGCATAATTGCCATGCCCAAAATGCTTTGGCGGGAAAGTCCAAGGATCTACGCCTTGGTCGGCCTTTTCTATCCAACAGTACACATCACGATCCATAGTGATGCGAGGACAGGGAGTGGGTTTCGGTTTTCTTTGAGGTTCGGGGAAAGGACAACGTGATGATTGTTCACAGCAGTGGCCCACGTTTGAATGGCCACCGATGGTAAGGATTGTTGTTTGAGATTTTTTGTTGTTGCGGCGGTTCTTACCCATGATGTGGTAAGATAGACGATATACAAGTGCGTATATGTGTTTGAATAACCGGGCCCAGAATAAGGCCTTCCTACAACAAAATGAAGCAGTTTAAGGCCCTACTCCAGGGCCAATCCTTTTTATTTTTTTAAGCAGCCATAGCAATCGCATGGACCGTCGTGATCTGATGGTTCATTTAACTGTTCTAGCAGCTGTTGTCCTTTCCATTTTTGCCAATTTTTCTCCCATGATGCAGTTTCTGCTACTGCATTTATATCGATCCTGGATATGGCCGTTCCTGAAATTTCAGTGAAGTTTTCATATTTCTTGAAGCTTAGTTTATCAAAGACACTTTTGTCAATGACTCGTATTGCTCCGGGTTTTATCATAGAAATGCTTTATCTTTCTTTTAGCATTTCCTAAATTCTCTTTTGGCTCCCACGAATTGTGTTCTGCCGTATATCCTTTCCATTTGACAAGATATTCCATCTTGTTTCTTTTCAACCGTACATCGAGGACTTCTTCTACCTCGTATTCTTTTTCACCATCAATTTCTACTGGTGTGGCGGTGCAATTCGTTGTCCCCTAAGTGGTTTGACATAAGGACGTATTCTTGAAACATTTACAACAGGATGAATCTGTTGTGAAAAGGGTAGGTTCAACTCTACCGCATTTGACGAAATAATTTTTTTAATGGGATAGGGACCTATCCATCATTCTGCTAATTTTCTAGTTGGGCGACCAGAAAGTTGAAGATCTTTGGTTGACAACCAAACTCGATCTCCTACTTTGTATTCCGGTACTTCAGAACGTCGTCTATCTGCGTACAGTTTCATGTCATCTTGTGATTTTCTTAATGCAGCCTGCGCTTCTTCATGAATTTCTTTCATTTTTTGCGCAAAGTCAGCCGCAGCTGGATGACTTCCTTCCTTTCTGGGTTCGATACCCATCCTTGGATGTTTTCCGTAGTTTACGAAAAACAGTGTATGTTTTGTTGAGGCTTGAATTTTGTTATTATAACTAAATTCAGCAATTGCAAGCCATCCCGACCAATTTTCTTGTCGGTGATCTACAAAAATCCTCAGGAACTGTTCTAGATCCTGATTCATTCGTTCTGTTTGTCCATCCGTCTGTGGATGGAAAGCTGTAGACAAATCTGTGGAGATGCCTAACATCTGGTTCAACTCTTTCATCATTTGAGCGGCGAATTGAGGTCCGCGATCCGAGATTATTGACTCAGGGAGACCATGGAGTTTCCATATATGGTCTCTGAATAGTGTTGCCAGTCCTTGAGCTGACGTTTCTTCCGAAGTTGGGATGAAATGCGCCATTTTGGACATTCTATCGCAGACTACTAGAATTGCATTATGACCGTGTGATTCTGGTAACTTGGTAATGAAATCTGCAGTGATATGGGTCCATGGCTTTGACGGTGCCGAATTAGGCATTAATTTTCCCGCTGGTGGTTCTGGAAAATTCTTGCTTCTTTGGCACTTGTCACATCCAGCAACGTATTTTTTAACGAATTTGGTGACACCTGGCCACCAATAATTTCTTGTGACGAGTTCAACCGTCTTCCATTGTCCTCCATGTCCAGCAATGGGTGTATCGTGATGGAGTCTGACTATTCCATTCGTAATTTTTCATCTTTGGAACGTAAACTTTTCCTTGCCAGAGGATTAGTCCTTGCTCCATCTGCCATTCTCCTGCGTTGAGTCTTCTGACTCCTGCTTTTTCATGGCTTCCACCGCTTTTACAACCTCTTCATCATCATTCGCTTCTGATTTTCTAATTTTGTTTAAAATTTCTTTCCGACGTATTAACTAGCACATGTCCTTGTTGAAGTGCTGCAATTCGGAAAAATTCTGGTTTTAACAAGGTGACTTCCTTGTTATCATCTTCTACCCCCTTTTTATGGTCTGGCCTCCTGGACAGAGAATCAGCCTTTCCCATAGTTGTTCCAGCTTTATGAATTAATTTAAAATTAAATCTGCTGAGGTATAATGCCCAGCGTGCTTGTCTGCGATTTAACTTTTTTGCATTCATAAAGTATTCGAGATTTTTATGATCCGTCCATATCTCGAATTCCTGCCTTGCTCCTTCTAGATAATGTCTCCAGGCTTCGAGACACCTAATAATGCCCAACATTTCTTTATCATGGACATCATAATTCCTCTCGGTTTCGTTGAGGGATTTGGATAGGTAAGCTACCGGTCTCCATTTGTTATCATCGCATTCCATTGATAACACTCCTCCTGTTGCGTAATCTGAGGCATCAGACTCTATTCTGAATTTCTTGTCGGAGTCTGGAGCGACAAGAAGGGGTTGTTCCGTAAAAGTTTTTTTTAATGTTTTGAACACCTTTTCTTCTCCTTCCTTCCATTCCCATGTTTTATCTTTTCTGACCAGATTATGTAATGGTCGTGCTATTTTGGCAAAGTCCTTGACAAATCGTCGATAATAATTTGCCAATCCTAAGAAACGTTGGACATCCTTGACACTGCCAGGTGTTGGCCAGTTAAGAATAGCGTCAACTTTCTTTGGGTCCATTTTAATTCCATTGGGTCCAATGATGACTCCTAGGAATTCTACCTCCTGCACATTCCATACACATTTTTCTGGTTTTACGTATAAATCATTTTCTTCCAAGCGCCGGAGAACTTCGAGCACTATATTGTTGTGCTCTTTTTCGTTTTTGTATAAATGAGAATGTCATCTATGTAAACAATGACTTTTCCTTCATTTATCATATCCCGAAAAATATCGTTCATCATGGCCTGGAAGGTTGCCGGAGAGTTGGTGAGCCCAAAGTACATTACTACTGGTTCAAAAGAACCTTCTGGTGTAGTAAAGGCGGCTTTCCATTCATCTCCTTCCTTGATTCGTACATTATTGTAACCCCACCTAAGGTCCAACCTGGTGAAGTGTTTGGCTTGTCCTGCTCGATCGACGAGCTCCGATATTAATGGTAATGGATAGTTATTTTTAACCGTCCATTCATTTAGGTAACGGTAATCCTGTACCATTCTCTTTTTTCCATCTTTTTTCTTTACAAAGAACACCGGCGATGTTTGCGGTGATTTCGAAGGTCTGATGTACCCCTTTTTTAATTGATCATCGACAAAGTCTCGGACTTCTCCAAGTTCGTCTGGTGATAAAGGATACACTTTTCCTTTCCTTGGTTGGTAACCCTGTTTGAGATCAATAGCGTGATCCCATGGTTTCCTAACCGGCATTCTTTCTGACGCAGTTTTTTCGAACAAGTGTAAGTACTTGTGATACTGCGATGGCACCAACTCCTTTGGTTCCTGTTTTTTTAACTCCCTAATCCATTTTGGATTGTCTGATTTGATTCCAGACGGGAGAAATTCATATTTTTCTCCTTCCTTATAGAATTTCGGATGTTTCCATTGATCAAGGAAATCCAAATTTTGTTCCTCCTTCTCCTTTTGCTCTAGCCAGTAGGCAAAGTCCAACTCCCGTTCTTTTTCCCAGACGTACATATTGGTTTCCCAATGTTCCGCCTGTTTCGTCCGCTTTTGTCTTTCTTTCGTCCACTCTCTTTGTTTATGTCCACATGATCGTGGGCATCTTGTCAACTCTATTTTACCGGTGATCCAGTTGACATCCGGGTTGTGTCGTCGTAACCATGTAGATCCAATGATTACGTTAGTTTTGCCTAATTCGCATATTTCGAACGTGGCTCGTTCTTGATGTCCTTTATAGCTCATGAGCAGATCTACTTCATGAGTAATCATACCGCCTTCATTGTTAGATCCATCTACGTTTCTAACTTGAATTGGTCGATCTAAGGGAATTAGTTTATAGCCTTTTTCTTTAGCGAATTTAGCATTCATAAACAAACCTGTTGCTCCTGAGTCGAGCAACGCTGTTTCAGTTGTTTGGTCATGTGTGTCTAGAGTCTCTAGACCTATTTCCATTAGTATCTCGTCCTTTTGACCAATAGAACGAACGAGAAACTCTTTTTGTCCCTTTTTAAGTATTCGTTTACCTGATAAGGAAGAATTAAGCACAGGTTTATCCGCCCTGCCGCGCTCCTGTGCTTTGGCACCAGAGACCGCTTCCTGCGGGGTGGTCTCAGAGACTGTTGAAGTCTCCGAGTCCTCCGTACCTACCAATCCATTTTCCTTACCTAGTACAGAATACCTATTTAGAGAGTTCAGTACGGGACTTACTGACTCTCGTTTTCTTTTAAATTTTCGCCTTTTGCGAAATACTCCTTCATCTCTTCAAAGGACATGGTTCGGATGTCCAATCCGGATCGGCAATTTCTTGCGATGTGACCGATTCTTCCACATTTGAAGCAGCGCATCGGCGGGCGCTGTGTTCTGTCGACGTCCATGGCGTTCGGATCTGCAGGTCTTGATCCGGTGGTATTATTTCCCGCAGAGGGCCCAGCTCCCGATCGGTTCTGACTCACTGATCCCGCGGTTCGGTTGAAGTTCCAGTGGGGTTTAGGCTGGCCAGTTCCTACCGTCTTTGACGTATCCGGGCCTTTGGTCCCTTCACTCCTATTGGCAGAGTTACTGTTCCGCGAGGAATAATATTTTTCCTCGTTCTTCGCCTGTCTCCATTGTCGATCTAATCGGACCGATCTTTGATACCATTCGTCAATATTAGCCGGTACTTCATCGGCTTCCATGATCCGTTTTCGGAGCCCTGCATTCAGGCTCCTTTTAAATTCTTCAACTAGGGCCCTTCCCTGGTACCCTGTTCCTCGTGCGACTTTTTTGAATTTCTGCACGTGTTCTTCGCACGTGTGTGCGCCCTGTGTCATGGTGCGCAACTCCGAGATCTTCGACGATTGTTCATCAGTGTCGCCGAAATCTGCCCTGATATCCCTATATAATTGTTCGACGGATGTCGGTACATCCGTATCGTCATCTGCTATCATGTCCAGCAGGTTATCCCTCCAGTCCACTGCAAATCCTTCCGACATATATGATAGTACCAGGAGGATCTTCTCCTCTTCTTCGGCACTAATCATCTTCAGCTGTATGTACAGCCGGCAACTATTAATAAAATTTGAAACTTCCGACATTTTGCCGGAAAACACCGGAGGTTTGGCCACATCTATTTTTGATGAGCCGTTTCCTGCGGGCGCGGGAATGTTGAATACCGTTCCTCCGGTATATTGATTACTGGGCCGGGGCGGCCGGTGGAGTGCTGCTTGTTGTGCCGCAGCGGCATTGTTTGTTTGGAGTAACAACAGCTGCTCCTGGAGTTGCTGAATGGTTTGGTTTTGATTATTCAGCAGCTGCAACAGTTGCGCTGATGTGAGATCCTCTTCTCCTTGATCGGACATCGGGATATAGAGGGGCGGTGGTGAAATGGGGAAAGTGATCTCGATGGTTGTGATACCGATGGAGATCTGAATGCTGGTGGTGGTGGTGAGAACGGTGGCGCTACTTCTCCGATGTATTGAGCGTCGGAATGAAATAGGCTATGGATATTTAAGGTTGCGGGTTCGGGACGAGGATTTGGAACGGTGCAGGTTCCCACTGATGTTGTACCTCGGTGATCGAGGTGTGGAGTCAGTTGACTCAGTTGGTGTGTGAAGTGCGGGACGTCTGAGACTGGATCGTTATCGTCAAATGGATCTGGCCCAAAAGGGTCGTAATCAATATCAAAGTCTTCTAGACCGTCCAGTGGTACACCGAATACCTCTATCCAGAAGTTATCGATTTCCCTATCTGTAAGCCCGTGCAATCTAAGAAGATCTCGTACTTCGTAATTCTCCGTTACATAAAGTGAGGGAGGTCTTGCCTGTCACTTTCTTGGGAATGCACTCAGGGTCCACAACCCTCCCTGCAGTGCTGGTACGTAAACGGTATAGTACGGTATTTGACTTTTATGAATTTGATTACACTAAACTGGATCCGAACGGTTTGTCCAGTTAGCACTATACTCCTAATGAGTACGGCCTTTCTCAGAAGCGCGTGGTCAAGCGACGGCTACTTCCAAGGATTACGAACGATGTATTTATGTATGTACGAGTATAGCCTTCAGAGGCCTAGACCAGGGCAATTTAACGTGCGTAGGGCTGGTGAGGCTGGTCCCACGATGCGAGTGACGTAACGTGTCACTACTCCGGCACTGGTATCCTGTGCACAGGTAACCCTATCAACCGGTTAGGTTCTTCGGTTTGCGTAGACCGGGAACGTAAGATAGAGCTTTTATGGATGCTCTAAAGAACCAAGGGTGACGGTTTTATTGTCCGACAACAAATAACGCTTTAGAGTCTGCGGAAGACTGTATGATCCCCCTGATATCAAAGAGTTCCCCTTAGCCCAAGGGTCCGGGCGCGAGCGTGATGCTCTAGTTACGAGTGGGGCAGTAAGCGATGTGCTCAGTCGAGTTCTACTATCAGGACTACCCTCGCCGTGACGGCTTAGGGCCCAACAATAGACTTATGAGTGAGAGGAGATGAGGGTAGAGAAAACCCGAGAGAACTCGACTGAGGACTCTGGTGCTATCTTGCTCAGTTTATATACTACAAGGGTGGTCTGTGCACCACTCTAATAATAGTAGCTACGCTGAGTAAGTATGAGTAAAAGTAATAACATAATCGGCCCCCGTTGCTGCGCATTGGTAAGCCTGAGTCATAGTTCATGAGTCATCGGTCCGGTAGTCCGTAATCTAATCTAATCGTTATCTAATCTAATCTAATCTTAGCGCTGACTAGATAAGATAGACGCCAACCTGACTAAGATGTTTGGCTACAGCTATTGTAAAATACAAGAAAAAGAATAAAAATGTCTTAGAGATTTTGACCGTTGAGAACAGGTCATGACATCAGGCATACTATCATTAGCAAGGACCTCCTGTGCCTGCCTTACCTTCACTTCTTTCCTTCATTTCTCTCTCAATCTTGCACTTTCCTCCTTCAATCTTAATTTTCTCTCCTCCCTCTCCTGCTTGGACTGGAGCATCTCTAGACGAGCCTTGTTAGCTTCTTGAGATGCCTTCAGGAACTGAGAATTACTGGACAGCAACTCTGCTGCCATATTACCAATGCCTGGAGATGAATGGGCCTTGTGGTGTGCTCTTGAAACAGGCTTGGTCACAGAGGGTGGAATTGGAGGGTTGGATGGTGGTGGTGGACTGTCATCATCTGAGATAGTTGCTGAATGAAATGGCCTTTCCCTTGTGACATTAGGGTGTTGGGAATATCTGGATAGATAATAAACAAAAGCAGACATATACATATAATGCAAGGAATACCTAGCAGCAAACATGCTATCCCACCCTTTCTCCTTCCATTGCTTATATGTGCTGTAGGCCAGCATGCCCAGTACTTTCCCTGCTTGAAGAGCCCTATCATATCTGGTGGAAAAAGTCTCTTCAGACATATCAGGATCCCCACCACCATTTCCTGTCCAGGAATCAAACTCAGTTATTTGTTTGTAGGTCTTCTTCAACCTCTCAAATTTCCCTTGATTGATTCCCAGGTACGCTCAGGAATAGCTCAGCCTGAAACTACATGGGGAGTTAAACATCAATATAAAAAAGATAGATATTTACATACCTTTTTGAACACATGCTTGGGATTTTTCTCTAGTTTCTCAAACAAGCCATCATCTTCAGTACCTAGGAGGGCCTCCAGAAGTAGTGTGACATCAGCTGGAGCCCAGTCCACCCCAACTTTATTTTGGGCAGTCACAGATACTCCAGAAATGGAACTCATCTTTTTGCCCTTCTTCTTAGTGGGAGAAGGAGGAAGAAGAGTGGGAGACATGGCTCTCTGACGTTTCTTGGATGTTGGCTGAGTGAGATTAACAGGGGTCACAGAGGAACTGGTCCCAGCTATCAGGACTACCCTTGCCGTGACGGCTTAGGGCCCCAACAATAGACTTATGAGTGAGAGGAGATGAGGGTAGGAGGAAACCCAAGAGAACTTGACTGAGGACTCTGGGTGCTACTTTGCTCAGTTTATATACTACAAGGGTGGTCTGTGCACCACTCTAATAATAGTAGCTACGCTGAGTAAGTATGAGTAAAAGAGATAACATAATTGGCCCCCGTTGCTGCACATTGGTAAGCTTGAGTCATAGTCCATGAGTCATCGGTCCAGTAGTCTGTAATCTAATCTATCGTTATCTAATCTAATCTTAGCGCTGATTAGATAAGATAGACGCCAACCTGACTAAGATGTTTGGCTACAGCTATTGTAAAATACAAGAAAAAGAATAAAAATGTCTTAGAGATTTTTGACCGTTGAGAACAGGTCATGACACCAGCTGGCAGTGGAGAAGGGTAAAATGTCTGTATCTTCTGGATAAGCTGTGAAACATAAATAAGATATAACTCTTACTGGCTGATTCTTGGATAGACAAGCTGTAGCAGTGATTGGGGCAGAGGGGGATAATCTAGGATGGTCTGTGGTCTGTGTCTGATTAGTACAGGATGTGAAAACATCAATAAATAATGTATGGTTGCTCACCTCTGAATTCTGGGATGGAACATAAGACTCTGAGAGGTCAGAGAGTAGAGTCATGTCACTAAAACAATGTCAGTACCCCTAGTATTTTTTTTTTGCTTTTTTTCTGAATTTATATAAATAACTTACTATGATGGGTCTAATGCCATAAAGTAGTCAAAGCTATCCATGACTTGATAAAATGTTTCTGTAATGACAGAGGGGAGCTAGATGCTTGATTATAGGTAAGTATGATGGGGGAATGGAAGAAAGGTATGATCATTGCTGTACGAGGATACCTATCTAACATGAGGATAACATGCGTCAAAATTTCGACGTGCGTGATGTATTGTCACATCACACTTGGCCTGTCGCAGCCAGCCAAGCCAAATCTCCCACACCCCCACTAACCCTACTCGCTTAGCCCTCGGCAATCACACCCTGCACAGCGAACTCGAACTCGTGAACTCGCGAACTAAGAATTGAGAGGCCCTTTTATGCATTCGTCTGGAGACAAGGTTATGGGAGGAAAGAAGTCAACCAGGTACCAGCTCCTGCGCCCTAACTTTACATATTACCACGACTCGGAGTCACTGACGGGCAATTTCACTTCTTTACTAGCTCCTCCACCTTTGCACGACACCGACCTTCCATGTTCCCTGCAGAGCCTGGATTTGCTGAAAATACTTCCTTGATGCTGCTAGCTTTCACCGTGCTGTTCTCTTGTTGTCCTACAGCAACTAAGCTGCTATGTGAGCGTTTCCTTTTATGGAACACCATTCAGGTATTCTACGATGGCGTTTTTGGAAAATCCAACATTCTGTAGAAATCTAGGTTGAGCCCGGCCTCGGACCATGTATGCGCAGCGATGGCCCACAACCCACAAGTAGAAGGGAGAGAGACGCAGGGTCAGATGGCGCCATCGGTGTTCGGGGATTTCCGAACATTACATCGAAAAATCTGCTCAGCGGGGCAGTTCAGCAACCCCAAGTTCCACGATGGCGAGAGCTCGCGCCGTCTTGCTCGCGCGTCGAAACCTGGCAGGATTCGGGTGTTCAGGACTTCAGCTCCAAAAACGTGGATCCGAATACCCTCCCGACGATACACTTTTCGATACTAATGATGTTCGGTTCGGAGGATTTGGGATCCCTCGGGTACCCGTGCCCGTCGTGGGTTAATGAGGAATGGGGTCCCTTTTAAACCTGCCAGCTATAGCCCTTGCTGTGTTATTTGACCAGAGAAATGGATACCGACTCCGAGAACCACACTGCGTTCCTCAATGGCGACCAAGTCGAAATTGCGCCTCTCGCGACCATAGATTTCTCCAAGCTCGCAGCCAACGATGGGATAGAAACGCAGCATCTTCTGGACGCCTGTATTGCTGACGGGTTCTTCTATCTCAACCTCCAAGGTCCTCATCCCTGGAGAAAGGCCCTCGACGATCAACAATCTCTTCTCGACCTCATGAAAGACTACTTCGACCAACCCCACGAGGTCAAGATGAAGGACGATATGGGATCAATGACTGATGGGTCGTCACTTTTCTCGATTTCCCTCACCTTCAATGTCTCATCTTCCTCAGATATAAACCCATCGGAATGTTCGCCGGCGTTAACAGGAATTCAAGAGACTGTTATGAGACTCTCAGGGTGTCTATGTTTGACTCTTTCATCATTCCCGATTTTCTAACGCTTTGTCCACCAAGGTCTCTTACAAAAGCGTCATCGATCAGTCTTCAATGATGTCGCTCACCACTGTCAGGAACAATCTCTCCTTATTCCATGACTTCGTCACTACCTCCCATTTCATTACCCACACCATCTTGACGTGTCTTTCGAATGCTTTGGACCTGAGTGGTTCGGGTCGATTCGAAAACAATCATCGCGCGGACAGGCCGTCCACAACGACCCTCGTCCTGCTTCACTATCCGAAGAACTTTGACAACGCTTATTCCGGCCACAACAAGCACACCGATATCGGTTCTCTCACACTTCTTTTTACCCCTCAGTGGGGTTTGCAGCTCCTCAGTCCCATCAAGAAAAGCAAATCTTGGCTCTGGGTCGAACCTCGGCCTGGCCATGCGGTCATAAATGTCGGCGACTCGTTGCGTTTCCTTTCCGGAAAACGCTTCAAGTCGTGTCTTCACCGCGTTTTCCCCACGGGTGAAGTTTACCAGGAGGAAGATCGCTATTCCATTGCATACTTCCTCAGACCCGAGAGCGCCGCGGATTTCCAGGATGTGGATGGCAAAATGGTGAGCGCAAAGCAGTGGCACGATGAAAAGTACGTGGTCTATACGGAGCCTCATGACAAGCAAGATATGGGCACGATGCTTACTGGTGGGATGGAGGCAATTTTGGCTAGTTAAGAAGAATAGATCTTTCCCGTACTTACCGTATGAGAGTTCGGTTTCGGGCAAGGAAGTAATTTTTTGGCTTGAGAGAGTGCTCTTCGCCACCTGCGATGACGTAAGACGATCATTATCAAACAAATATCGTGAAGAACGTGCTTCTGCAGTAAGATTTTGGTCTTACGGACGAATCTTAACCAACTGCATCAGCTTAAATAAGTACCGCACCCTACGGAAGCGACCAGACGCACTGAATACTTAAACCGAGCAATGAGCAACCGCCGCATTTCCCAGAGTCCCCAGGTTTGTCGTTTCATCTGCAGACGCACATTGCCTCTGAAGCACACAGGGCTTTAATCATGGACCTTCCACTCGAGTATAACCATATCGCTCTCCTTCAACATCGTGCGAAAAACTCCGGAAACACCGTTCTATTCAAGTTGCCGATTCTTAGAGGACCAGAACCATCTCAGGAATGGAACAACATGACCGTTGCCGAATTCGCCACTGGAGTTGACAGAGTCGCGGGCTTCCTCGTGACGGAGTTGACTGCGAGAGGTATCCCGAATCGTTCTGTCGTCACGCTCCTGTGGGTATTCTTCTACTTTCTTTGCTTTTGGTCTGACGCGGCGACGATTCGTAGGTTCTCTGGTTCAGATATACAACATGTCATATACGCCGTCGCCTTGGCGAGATTGTCCTACATTCCCCAGATGTGTCCAACGACCTTGACCCATCCTGAAATTATCTTCGCGCTCATGGAGAAAGCTGGATCCAGAATGATCCTGTACGAGCCATCTTTAGAAAACGCAACAACAGATTGTCCATTCCCCAAGATGGCTCTAACCCCCATCGAAACTCTCGAAAACCCGAGCAGCGATGTCATATTACCAGCAATCGAAGACCTCTCTTCCTCCCCCTCAGACTTTTCTTTCATTTACTTAACATCAGGATCGACCTCCGGCAGTCCCAAGGTCGTGCCTTTGACACAGAAATTCGTCAGCATGTATTACAAGACGCAATTCGGAATATGGTGCGATGGAAAGCGCTTCGATACTCAGGATGTCTTCCTCTGGCGCGGCAGCATTTGTGCCGTCGCCTCCATCATTCGTGCGTATTCCAGAAGCTGGATGATTCCTCCAGGAATTGCATTGGCCAAATCATGACGCTCACTTACACCCCAGAGTACCTCGGATGCTTGTACACGGGATCCTGCATCGTCAAGCCTTCCCGTATGCGATACTCTATCGAAGAGTTATTGAACATGGTTAACCTATGTGGGTTGAATCGTATGACCACCTACGGCACATGGCTCGCTCCGCAGATTCAAGCAGCGAAGAAAAATCCCGAATTGCTGAGATTGCTCCAGGAGATGAGAACTGTGTCATATGGGGGTGTTCCGATATCTGTCGCCGATGACGATTGGTGCTTCCAGAATGGTATTCCACTACTTGTCAGTAAGTTTTGCTCCATTGTAGCTAATTTGCTCAACGATGGTTGTGAAAGGACATGTATGCAACGACGGAATGCGGTACGCTTACAATCTCCTACGCTCTATGTGAATGACCATGCCAAGGTACCCTCATGGTATCTGTTCCCGGAAAGCCCGCTCGGTATTTGCTTCCAGTATCAGGCATATCATACAGATTCGATCCTGCGACGGAAACCACTGACGTCGACAGTCCCGCTTCTGCCCGATTACTTAAATTCATCTTACTCGCTGATTCACCCCAAATTCCACAACCGCACCTTCTATCAGCGGACGGAAATTTTTACACGGGCGACCTGTTTGAGAGACAGCCCGACGGATCGTATGTATTCCGCGGTAGGGACGACGACTGGATCAAAAGCGAAGCTGCAGATCTTATCGACACAAAGTTTGTCATTTTGGATCGTGTTGACTTCAACATACTGAACGAGGATCTATCTTTTTTCTCCTCTTCCTTCGCAGGGCTATTGAGGAAAAAGTATATGAGTTGTGTGGCGATTTGGTGAAGCGGTGCATCGTGGTCGGACACCTGAGGCCTTCTCCGGCGCTTTTTATCGAGGCCCCCGATGATGCTTCATCGACAATGTCAGAAGATGATTTGAAAAAATCGATAATTCGACGGATGGAAGACTTCAATTCTCGTCAATATGTGCAAGAGCGGATAACAGACAAGAGATTGATCTTCGTTGTGGATAAGGGCACTCTGCCTCGAACAGTGAGCCGGTTTTTCTTAGGTACTCCGTGTTTAATGGAGAGCCGTCACGGTTTTTTTTCACAATTAGATGAAGGGAAATTTCAGGTGTGTTCTTCAGTCCTTCCTCATATTCCCTTGCCTGAATGTGGAACTTTTAACAGGCGCAGAGCAATCGAGCAGATGTATGCAAAGGAATTAGATGCGATGTATATGGCTATCTATGGTCTTGCACTTGTTGTTTCTCCTTGACCTTTTGAAGTTTTGTACAGAATATGCTATTCTTAAGAATCGAGAGGCGACGCATGAGCAATGAGGAAATTTCTTACCAGACGAGCGCAGAGATTGCGGAGTGCGGACCCATATTCCATGAAAATGCGTATGCTACGGAGAGGCTTTACATCACTATCCACTTTTTTCGAGCTACTTAAATCTGTCTTGGCAAAGGCAACCCCACAGCCGCGTCTTTTGAAGAGGCTAGCAAAAACTCTTGAACGAAGAGTCTTTTTCGTAACTCTCTTTTGCTGGAGTACGTCTTCGTCTTGTCTCATACGGTATCGAGCACTCCAATGCAGAAGAAAATCGGAACCAGGTTGGCGAGTGAAAGAATTGAGTGGAAATTCGGGGCGAGCGGTCGCCGATCAGGGGATATGTTGTTTGTTGTCAGATGTTGTAGGTTCAGTTAATTGCAATATATTGGTTTTTTAATTATTAGGATGCACCAGTCACTCGAATATGAGAAGAATTTCCACCGTACCCACCACCACGTCCACCACCACTTTCACTACCTACCACCAGGTCCACGTCCACCACCACCATACCCGCCACCATATCCGCCGCCGCCATACCCACTACCATACCCACCACTGCCATACCACCACCGGCATGCCTACTACTACTGCCGCCGCTACTGGTCGCGGTTCCCTGCGTGCATTTGACGAGAACAGGAAGGACTCCTGTCAAACACAATGACAAGCATGATCAGAAGAAAAGATAAACAGACAAGCGCAAACACGCACCTGCCGTGGGCAAATCCTTCTCCATACCGCGACCGATCACTTCGATAAACGCCTTGATGAAACCCCCATGTGCCGTAATCGCCACAACCTGAGGCTTGTCTGGATCATTAAAAGCAGTGTGCAGGACTCGTTTTGCGCGCTTCTTCACGTTCTCTGACGTCTCATGCTTATCAGCTTTCCACAACTCGTCGTCCTCCGTCAATGTTGGCTCAATCTGATAAGAAGGAAAGGCTAGGCTGATGTACGTCCGAGTGCGGCGTTTGTTGCATGTCCATACGCCGTATTTTTCACGGCAGTCCTGTATAGGGCAGCGAGTGAGATCGGGGTCGGGGCTCGGGAACGCCGAAAATTTGGTAACTGACCTCTAGAACGACGGTCGGGGGGGATTTCACGTCCCCGAATGTAATCTCGTGGGTGCGCAGCGCACGGGTCAACGGGCTGCAATACATCTTGTCGGGCATGGGGACACTAAACGCGCGTTCCATTTTCCATGCGTCTCTCGGCTTTGTTGCCTGCTGCTCCCCGTGTGGCGTCAGATACGCGTCCGCTGTTTGGATCGAAATCAGTGGAGAGTGTGATAACGGACTTGAATGACTTGCTTCCCCAACAGATCTTGCCATCCCCCTCTTGTTTTGCCCATATACTAGCGTCAGCAAGCACATGACCTGTCAACTAGTCGTAAATATGACAATGTCATTCGTACGTACTTGTCCCAATCATCGTGGCCATATTTTTCAGCTCCCACGTTGTCTATCAGCAGTCAGGTCTGCATAGCCGTCGGTGTGAATATGAAGTACAAGTGCTTACGATAACCCTGCCCGTGTCTTCCAAGAAAGAAGAGAATGTAGGACGTCCCAGAATTTGCAGAAGTCTTGAGCGAAGCGATATTATTGGTGACATCATCCCATGTTTTGCCATCGAGTAGCCCAAACCTACGGAGAATCTATTACTTGTGAGTGTATTGTACGAAGAATACAGGTGAGCGACGGTTACTGGAGGAAGAGTAGATGGATCTTCTGAGTCCTGTACAAAGTAGTCTGCCACAGCTTCGTATGTTTCCTCGGTCTGCTGGTTGTAGCCTGACATACTGGTAAGTGGAGTATATCCCTGAGTGTCAGTTCGGTCACTAGCGTACTCACGATGTCGATTGATTCGATGAGGTTGGACAAGAGTGCTTTGAAGACGGTTGTGAGTCAGGGTTGGGTTGACATTCCACTCTGCCTTGTTGCGTTAGTTAAATAGACTTTCATTCTTTGACATTATTTGTGCCTCCATCATTGCTTATCGATTATCCTTCCCCATAGATCTGGGGGTAAAACTTGAGTTGACGAAAGGCGATGCAGGGACTGTGCCACATTCTTCACTTTCGACAACAAAGAACACGAGTTGTACCTATTAAAGCAAGGTTCTTGATCACCAGATGTCGAACTTCGTTAAGACTGAGTAATGTATTCCTTTGCATCTCACAGACGCGAAAATCCCGCAACCCGGAAGCGCTTCCTATCGCCGCAGTAAACCTTGACAGTGTTGGGTATTCGATTCTGCGCCTGTCCAGGAAGGAATCATTCAGGAGCATGGTTTGATGACTGCCATCGGCACCAAACCCCGGTCGGACGACGACGTGGCATAATCCTTGCAGAATCAGTTCCATATTCCAAACTCAACCGTGAAGAATCTGAGTTTGTATTAGCTTCGGACAAGAATCGGCGCATTACAAGCACAGCATACTCGCTATACTTAGCGTTACATCAAATTAATGATTCGTCCTGCTGTACAAGGTTCAGACGATTAGAGTCACCAGTCCCGCAACGTGTTCCTAAAGCCGGATTGGAAGGAGTTGATAATAGTGCCCACGCCACAGGCGCTAAAATCTAGACCTTGTACCTGGCATCCGTGCAGCATGGTTATCATCTTCATCTTCATCTGGCCTTACTGTGTTGACCCATGCGGTTGGCGTGTGTCTGTGCTTGGATACTGTGTGATGTGGATGGTTGCTGTGCCATTTTCAAAGTCACGGGATCGGGTCACAGTACTGGTTGCGGGGTTTAAACGTTTACCGGTTGATCTCTTCTCCGAACCCTACAACAGCACCTTTTGCAGAGGTTAGCGGAAACTACTGAACGAAAAGAGTCTCCGATGACTTTCTTTTGCTAGAGCAGTGGCATTTTCTTCATTTAATTTCGCCCATTCATCACTATGTATAATAGTTTCTACCTACCTTCTGTCATGTCCCATATGGTACAGAGTAGTTCTATGGGGAAAAAAAGACGGACACAGACTGGCGAGTCGTTGAGAAAGAATTGAGGGAGGTCGTAAGTTCGTTGTCAGAGCAGTAGCACATATTAATTTCTTGGATATTATTTGTGGCTACATCGCCACTTTTGGACTCTGCACCGTAGATATGGGGGGTTGATTTGACGAAAGGCGATACAGTGGGCTGACTGATCTGTGCCACATCAATCATTTTCGGCAACGAGGCTCTAGATCACCAAATAACGAAGGAAGGTTAAGACTGAGTAATGTGAATATCTGGATTTGAACGCGAAAATCCCGCATCAAGCTCCAGTGAACCCTGACAGCGAGTATCGAAATCCACACCTGTGCAAGAGCATGCCATCTGGGGTTTGCGGTGATTCACGGTTTGATGACTGCAAAGTCATGATGCCGGTCGGACGACATGGCATTACCCTCGTGGGATCAGCTCCATAGTCCAAACACGAGGAAGAATCTGAATTTGTGTCAGCTTCGGACATTGGAACCGAATCGACGCATTTCAAGGACAGCATATGCTCAACGTGTGTGCTATACTTGGAGTTGTGTCAAATTTATGATTCGTCCTGCTGTACAATGTTCAGACAATTAGAGCCACGAGTTCCGCAATGTGTTCCTGAAGCTGGAAGATTCCGAGATGATAATAGTGGCCGCGCCACAAGCGCTAATCTCTAAACCTTGTATGGTGCTGTATTATTATCATCTTTTGAATCTATGCGTTTGTGCCATGCACTTTTGATGATGCAAGGATGGTTGCCTATCACGGTGCTTTGTGGTATTAGGATCTTGAACAACAGGCCTGAAAACGCGGAACTGACCTTGAGAATTGGCATATCGGACCGGCATAACATCGCCATGAAATGTGAAGTGTAGTTGATGTCACGTGTCACACCCAAGCGTGACACCAAAACCGACGACCGACATCGTTCATTCGTCGTCAACAGCTGGGATTGCCACTCCAAGCTCGTAGTAACCCTTTGTCGTCCTTACGTCTCACGTGGAGAAAGCAAGATACATGGTTGGTAGTTGGGGGAGATAGGCAGTGGCCTCGGTCCACTGGTTGATGTCGTTGCTTATTACCAACGCTGTCTTGTCCTCCAGATGGATGGAACCGAACGGCTCTTGAGCTGTTGAATGCATCGTGTCAATGAGTGCTTGAGCAGCCGAAGTGGCTGCCTGCTTTTGACCACACACTGGCGCGGATGCTTCCTTGACTTTTCTCGTTTCTGGATCTCTTACTATACCTTGACGATACTTTAGATAGCAGTAGTTCCCAGGGAAGGTGAAGGCGTCCTCGCCTCTTATCCTCATGCTCCTTTGCCATGGGCATTGGGCTTAGACCTTATGGCCGACCAACTGCACGTTAAAACAATGACTAACATTTGGATAGATTTCCTCACTCTGGAAGACGCTATCTCATTTATAACCATCTCACTTTTGTCGATGGTGCAGAAACCACGAAGAGCCATTACTCTCTCGTAGATTATCCTCCCGTTGGTTGGGCTGCGAAGCAAATTCTCCTTGACGACACTAATAATACGGAAGAATTTAGATTGAATATGAACAAAAATTGCAGGAATGTAGAAGTCCATGTACTCATTCCAGTATCATTCTTCTTCAGGCACCTCCAGGATAACATTTTCCCGCGGTCTTTTCGTCTTCTAAGGCAGTGAGGTGTATGATAATAGCCAAGAGCACTATAGTGATTGTGGATAGGACAGGTTGAGAAGCGGCATTACCTCATCATGAAAAGTACGAAGTGCCACTCGTTGTACACACCCTCGCATCTGTCGTTCCAGTGAAGGCCAACAACATACTTACACCGGATATACGCGTGTCAAACATCTGGGAGGAGCGGTACATTGAGTTACTTCTACCGATGATCAAGGTGTTTTGTCCTGCCCGTGGTGCATACCCAGAAGTAGCGAAGGGGATAAGAGAGAGCATATAGGTACGCTAAGGAGGAGCCATGGGAGTGATGGAAGAATGACATCGACTGGTGTCCTGTGCGGTTGGCGTTACATACGTGCAGACCCAAAGCTGAGCATGCCCATGGAGATGAACAGTACGGCGAGGGCGACAACGTATGGCCTAGCAGCAAGTTCACCAAGGTACGTTGTGTACTTGCCCAGGTCCGATTGAAGCTCCGACCAAACATCGACCTCATCACTAACGCACCAGTCAATCGTTCGCAATGTTAGGGAACAAAACCGAAAACATAAAAAAGCAAAGTTGTTTCACTTTCCGTCAAATGAAGGAAGCGCATTTGGTGTTGAAACTGGAATAGAGGGGTTAGGGAATAAGGTAGAAGGGCAACGTTTCACTTCAGATATCACAACAATGACAGGTGCTACAGGATGCTGCCACTCGCTGGGTATCAATGACGGATAATCATGGCCCGACTCCTGGCCCGACTACATTGTCCATTGAAGTGCACTATTAGTGCCATGTTCTTGTTCACAAATCTGTTCTCACTGTCGACAGCAGGGCAATGACAAGGACAAAGAGGAGAGCAGTTCCAATTGGAGCAGGTTGGACAAAGCTGATGCTGTAATGACGGAAGAGCGATCTGTATTGATTACATAACACAGAAGCTTATCAACATATCAACAGCGACCCTGACGTTCTGTCCTCGTCTTTCCTTCCAAAACATCCTGCCCATGCTCTTTCAAAGTGGGCTGCGTTGCTTCGTCTCGGCTATTCTTTCCGCCAGGAAACAGCGTCACCTTTAGAAAGACCTAACGAAACGCGTCTCAATCCCCATTCTTTAGCACGCAAATTTTTCACTTACGTGGTTTCTGTGCGTATTCTGACCGAGTTGCAGACGTGTGAGCATTTTGTACGCGCTTGTGTCTCAACAAATATACCTATGACTTTCTCCTTGAATGGGATTTTAGGAATGACTGGGGCTGATTGGTACCAGGACTGTCATGCCAGGGCACATTACGACTGGTTCCAGGGTACCTTGTTGTGGGGCTTCGTCAACGTTAGTCAGGGGCACCAAGTCCGATGGCATGACGGTGGCATTGGGGTGGTGTTAGTGTGTGGCATGGTACGGACGGAGGTAACCACACCACAGCCAAAGATGTATAACTAGCCAGCGCAGACTGCCACTGATGTCACTAACTCCTTCCTAATTGGTGACCCATTGGTGTCCTTGAAATCAAGGCAACATTCACTAAGTACTTGAAACAATATACATTGGATATATCAAAGCATTTCCATTGTTTGGACAGGTGTTCTTGAGATATGAATCAGCAAAAGAATGGGGATCAAATGGAGTGCATACTTTCAGATCTTAGTCTGACTATTTAGAAATGCAATCAAGTCTGTATCATCAGATGGCATAGAGTGAGCAGTAATCTGAGTTTTGAGCTTCTCCACATAATCCTGTTCCATGAACTGGTCACAGGCATTTGCCAAAGCTTCCCAAACATTTTCTCTTTCCCAAAATGCTTGCTTAGCAATGATGACATTTGCTTTGAATTTTTAACATGAATCAGTTTTATAAATGAAAGATAGTTTACCAACTAAGGCTTGAGAATGTGATGGCTGATAAGACTGAGTTAATACAGATTCATTCTTGGACAAAAACTAAATACTAACCTTCTGGAATGCACTGTGTTCATGTCCTTCTACCCCACATACATGAATCACAGAGAACTAATGATAGGTATTATTAGAATTTGAATCTGATGCAAGTGAACAAGCATACAAGCTGAAGGTAGATTAATATACTTAAAGAAGATGAGTAATATCACTTGCTTTCTGTTGGCCATGGGATCAGATGTCAGGAGAGTCCCTGGCATAAAATGGGCACCATTACTCACTCTCTGTTGGTCATGGGATTAGATGTCAGGAGAGTCCCTGGCATGAAATTGGCACTGATACTTACAAACTGTTGGTCATGGAATCAAATGTCAAGAGAGTCCCTGGCAAAAAATGGGCACTGTCACTCACATACTGTTGGTCATGGGATCAGATGTCAGGAGAGTCCCTGGCATAAAATGGCCACTGTCACTCACTGTCTGTTGGTCATGGGATCAGATGTCAAGAGAGTCCCTGGCATGAGATGGGCACTGTCACTCACTTCCTGTTGGTCATGGGATCAGATGTCAGGAGAGTCCCTGGCATGAAATGGGCACTGTCACTCACATACTGTTGGTCATGGGATAAGATGTCAGGAGAGTCCCTGGCATAAAATGGGCACTGTTACTCACTGTCTGGTGGTCATAGGATCAGATGTCAAGAGAGTCCCTGGCAAAAAATGGGCATTGTCACTCACTCTCTGTTGGATGTCAGGAGGGTCCCTGGCATAAAATGGCCACTGTCACTCACTGTCTGTTGGTCATGGCATCAGAGTCTGGCATGAAATTGGTACTGGCACACACAAACTGTTGGTTACAGGATCAGATGTCCCTGGCATGAAATGGGCACTGTCACTCACAAACTGTTGGTCATGGGATCAGATGTCAGGAGAATCCCTGGCATATAATAGGTACTGTCACTTACAAACTGTTGGTCATGGGATCAAATGTCAGGAGAGTCCCTGGCATTAAATGGACACTGTCACTCACTCCCTGTTGGTCATGGGATCAGATGTCAGGAGAATCCCTGTCATAAGATGGGTACTGTCACTCACTTTCTGTCAGTCATGGGATCAGATGTCAGGAGAATCCCTGGCATAAAATGGCCACTGTCACTCACAAACTGTCAGTCATAGGATCAGATGTCAGAAGAGTACCTGGCATGAAATGGGCACTGTCACTCACAAACTGTTGGTGTCAGGAGAGCCCCTGGCATAAAATGGGCACTGTCACTCACAAACTGTTGGTGTCAGGAGAGTCCCTGGCATGAAATTGGCACTGTCACTCACTTCCTGTTGGTCATGGGATCAGATGTCAGGAGAGTCCCTGGTATGAAATGGGCACTGTCACTCACTCCCTGTTGGTCATGGGATCAGTTGTCAGGAGAGTTCCATAAAATGGGCACTGTTACTCACTCCCTGTTGGTCATGGGATGAGAGTCCCTGGCATGAAATGGGCACTGTCACTCACTTCCTGTTGGTCATGGGATCAGATGTCAGGAGAGTCCCTGGCATGAAATGGGCACTGTCACTCACTGTCTGTTGGTCATGGCATCAGACGTCAGGAGAGTCCCTGGCAAGAATTTGGTACTGTCACTCACTGTCTGTTGGTCATGGGATCAGATGTCAGGAGAGTCCATGGCATAAAATCCTCACTCTCTGTTGATCATGATTGATCCTCAAATAAGCATTACCTCACATTCTGTCATTCTGTTGATCAAGCAGGTTGATTGATGCTCCTTTGCAGAAAAATGTGCACAGTAGCTTACTTCCTACATATTCTTTCATCAGCCAATGGAAAAGCTAAATGTACTGCAACTTACTTTCTGCTGCATCCATCAGACTGCTGATCAAAATGTATTTCTGCATCACTTACCCACTATTGTCATATTGTCAACTTTGAATAGCAAAAAAATTCTATTGTCACCCACATTTCTTTTCGAATTCTATTCAAAGATAACCAGACAGAACCATCTGTCATGTGAAAGATACTCACCTCCTATGCACAATGCATCAGATACACAAGAAGAAAATATGCAGATGTAGTCACATTATTGTTTTCCTTTTCAGTGTGTGGTCATTGTTAATTTAGTGTAAAAATGGCATACCATCCCAAACTGATTGTACTATAATGCTCCTGACATAAGTTAAAATGCCTTTACTTACCCAATAATATGGGAAATGTGAAATGATAGTGTTGGGAATATCTCTCCATACAAGTTCCTGCTCAAAACATCTCTGTAATGCATCAAATTATGTGCTGGTCAATTGTGGAAGATCTCACTGAAGAGCATTTTTAACACAGAGATCCAGGTTATTTGCCTGGGTTGAAACAAAGAGATGATGTAAACTGGCATTGTCAATTGTTTGAGCTGTTTTCTCTGTTAGTTCAGGACAATCTTTTTCAGCCAGGTGCATCTCTAACACAGGGTCATTTAAAAAAAGTTAAATTGATTTTATTGCTCACCTTCCAACTTCACAAATGCCTTTGGGGGGTGATCTGTATTCATTACTCTAGGCAGGTAAACTTCCTGAAATGTTTTTTCAGCATTTTCTCTGGCTCTTTCCCACATAACCTCTTCATCCTCCATGTTAGTAAGCTTACCCCACTCTTGTATGATTTGGCCATCAAACTTGGTGAAGACCAGCACCAAAGGAACTGTATTTCTGTTGTTAAACTATGGTTGGAATGATTGCTGACTTACCTCCAGTCCCCTTGTTGAAAAACTGAAGCTCTGCAGGTGCTAGGGGACGAGGACTATCCATGGGCATACAGTACCTATGGAAGCATACATCAGACAAAGCATAAAAACATTGAACAAAATGTAAATGTACCAAATTGCATGCAATTGACTTCAAGATCAGTTGCCATGGATTTTTTCTCAATAAATTTCCAAACATTCTCCACCTCTTCCTCAGAACCTCAAAGCCCTGTGAATCATGGAAGATGAAGTTGCTGCCAGGATATGTAATCTGGTGTTCAATATCATGTATACCCCGCTGAAAGGTGGTTCTGAGGTCAATGGCAGTCAAAGTGCACAAACCACCCCACCTCTATTGATGGCTTCAAATGAGTGCCAGATTCCTTTCTCTGAAACAATTGTTTCAAACGTGCCAGCCCCTTGGGCTTAAGCAGGATTCCATCCTGGTCATATATAATGGGTTTTGTACCCTGTGCTACACCACAAACTTTCTCAAGAATAGTTGTCTTGCCTGCATTAGCTCTTCCAATGACAAGGATGCGGAAGTGAAGGCATGCATATTGATGCTTGAGTATATTCATTGTTTCTGGGTCTTCAACTATTGTAATTATAGCCAGAAATCCACTAACATCCAAACTCACCCACTGCATGTGCATCTTGAGGATGTGTGGACTCAGACATGGTTGAATTGATAGTGGAGTGGTATGTAAAACAATATCTGGCCTGGGAGCAGTTGAGAAGGAGAAATGTTTATAGATTGCGGATGTTACTTGTAATCACAGAAAGTCAAGCTGTCGAACAGCGTGATGGTGAACTCAGCCAAGCCCCTGGTATCGGAACGATGTGCGAAGAAACAAGCGCCTAGTACTAGAGCAGTGCGACAAGAATACCAAAAGTTGTGTCGCTGAAAGACTCTGAAACTCGTCCGTCGAATTACACGCCGGGTAGGACTGGATGGAGGCGAAGAGGAAAGCTGTGCCAATCAGGTGTCACACTCGTGACTCTGGTCTGCTGTCACGCTGTGCCTCCTTATTTATCAGCGCACCGCCGTAAGTTGCCTATATTTCAGACGATACAATGGACACAGTGCATTTTTTTTTTTAGGAACATCACGATGAAGCGTTCCCCAAAGGCATTAATCTCGCTCGCCTGGATCCTCAAGCGCAACTGACTTTCTTGCTCCTACTGCGATCAAGTTGCGTAGCCAGTACTTTTCTTTTGCAGCTGGCGTCCAACGCCCCTTCAGCGGGCATACATATACGTACCACTGCTTGGAGTCTACCTCATGCAAAGAGATCCTTCATACCAGCGGCATCTGATGTGTAGTTACACAGAATGGGAAGAGCCTCCATCCTCAGACATGGCTTAGAATGGAGCTACATAGTGCGTGCATCATCATCCTACATACCTGCCCTACAGCTGTCATCTCAAGGGAATGGGATGTCCTCATCGTTAGGCACTGGTTGTCAGATACCAGTGCTAAAGAGTATATATATGTACCGAATATCGTGCCGAGGCTGTTCGTGGCGTGGCGCGACGCCATATCGCAAAATGACGCGCTTTATTACGGATAGAGAGACTTCCGATGAGCTAAAGGACAAGGAGGTCAAGCATTGTGCAAAGCATTCAAACGAGGCAGAAAAGATGTGGATTCTGGGGCCTCGTCAACTTTAGTTGGGGGCACTACGTCCGACGGCATGACGGTAGTATCTGGAGTGGTGTTGGTGTACGACATGGTACAGCGGCACAAAACTGGCCACCCACTCCCCATCCAGCAGCTCTTCCACGTTGGCCAAATTCTCCACAATCAGCCCTCCACTTCCCAATATCGTCTCATGCACTCCTAATCCTTCCTTCCCACTCGCACCTTCCACAGGCGTCTCGTCCGGACTCGCCATATCGAGCCCTAGAATCTTGACTCCCCGCGCAACGATACCCTCCGCTGCGTCCCGCGTAAGATAGGGATGCGAGAAATACTCGGCCGTACACCACTCCTTTGACACCCGTATACAGCACCAACGCTCCCCCTTTTTCATCCTCCCTTCATACTTTTCCAAATCAGCCCACGTAATCCTCTGCCTTGGATTTAGCAGACCGCTCGTACTAGTCGCAGTAGTATTAGTAGCAGCAGCATTTAGCTGTGACAGATCCACACACAGTTGGAATCGCAACCAATTCATCGATCGAGATCTGCCCAATATGCTTGCCGTCAACGAAGAAATGAGAGGGCGCATCGATGTGCGTCCCGGTATGCGTACTGAGGGACAGGCTATGCACGCTGACGCCATGTTTAGGGATCGTACATGTCGGCGTAGAGACAAAAGGGCTGTCGCCTGGATAAACTTGCGTGTTCGATGTAAGGGGATGTGTGAGATCGATGGTATGCATGATGCGGCGCAATGCTGCTTCGTCCGTGACTCTAGACTCTAGTATAAACAAGCCACTATCCCAAGTAACTAAGAGCTCTATTATAATGGTTTTTAACGTGCATTTGGTTGACCACGAAGGTCTAAGCCCGAGGCCCACGACAAGGGAGCACGAGGAAGAGAGGCTGAAACCGCCTCCCCACCTTCCTTGGGAACTATCTACTGCTATCCTACTAAAGAGAAGCAAAGAGAAAACGAAAAAGCATGGGTCAAGGAATCGTTGAGCACCAGTCTGGCCAGGACTGACGCTCAACGACCCCCATCCTTCCCGTTCGGACGATGAGCCTGGCCAGGGCTCACGCCGAACAACCAGTGACGGTCCTGGAGGTGTCGTGCGATTAGCGGTTGCGCATTGCGCTGCGGATGTGATTCAGTGGACCTTGAGAGAAATGTATTTAGCCGTAGGCCATGCAAGAAACGAGGAGATCACAAGCCGTTTGAAGATGTGGACTGAAGCTTCGCCTTTGATTTCCATCTCATTCGTCGACCAAAAACGATAGACGCCTCAGTGAAGGGAAGCAAACACTAAAATGAATCCCATACGCCCTTCAATAATCGTTCTTGAACTTGCATAAACGTCTATTAACGCTTGTTAGTGAAGGGAAAAGATTTGAGGAAAGACAGTCGGTGTCACGATGGTTCCCCGTCATTTCATCCCAATCCACTCTACTCGTCCACCCCTTCGCACCAATAGGAAATCTACAAACGTTAGTCACGCCACAGGTGAAGAACGCAGGCGACAGTCCAAAAAATAATAATAAAGAAAATGCGCATATACTAAAGCTCTTTTTCGTTTTTTCGTTTTTTTTTCGAGTTCGTGCATTTTTGACTTTTTTTTTTGTCGATTTTGGACTGGGAATAGAGAGGTATCTTGGGATTTATCCCGCCCCGAGCCCGGAAAGGAAATGAAAATAAGAAAAATGAATGCGGAAAGAGGAATGGAAAAAATACGCCAGCGTGCTCTATTTTATTTTCTCTTTCTTCATCTTGAATATTTTGTCGCCTGGTTTTTGGTTGGGAGATTCATCTCCGGTATCGTTTGGCAAAAGACGGAGAGGGAATCCAAGGAGCGAGCAACACGAACTTGGTCAGAGTTTGTGTCCTCTACTCCCGGCCTCGCAAAGAGCATCAGGTGACAGCTTGACCAGAGCATGTCCCCGTCCGACTCTCCGCTAGCCACGAGTTCCCCCGTACTCATATGAAAAAGGCTGATTCGACTATTAGGTCCTGTTCGAGGGCAGCACCGGAAACTCACTCACAAATAATTCTATGAACGAGAAAAAGACTTCAACTCAGCGCAGCGATTGTCAATTGCTTGGCCTAGACCTCGCGCAACAAGATCAAGTGGAGAAATGAAAGAGAACTAGAACGGATTAGACTCACTTTCTATGGTCGCCCGTCGCCAGTGCCACAAAAGATCTGAAACTGACCAAGAGACATCAGAGCAGCACCAGCACCAGAATGCGCATATAGCCCATCATTGCCAGAAATCCATGTCGACACAGTGAGAGCACAGTAAAGAATCAGTCCAGAAGGTCCAGAGGTAAACAGAAACGCCGCTAGAACTCCAAAGAGAGCAAGAAGAGAGATTCGCCAGCTGTTGGTTCCCAGAAAAGATCTAGGAATATTAGCAACGAGAGACTCGAAGGAGAAAGACAGGAAATGGATCGAGAGACTTAGTGGAAACACATTTGTGAAGCACCGCAAAACTGATCTGCATAGGGCAACTGAGAAATTGGAATTACGCTCAAAAACACACGTACCGTTGCTTTGAATGGGATTGTCTGCGTCACCCACGGAAAAAGCACGGGCCGAGCCACAGCCTATGTCGTGCTCTACAACTGCACCGCTAGATCATCGGGGAGTTTTGGAGACATGCCGTGCCAAGGTCATCATATCCTTTCCCGTCACGCGATCCATCCCAGCAGGTGCGCGTTGTCACTCGACGAGTTTCGGAACCAAGCTTTGCCAGAGATTGGCTCCTACGCTCGCGGTGTTCCGGGGTGGCTCGGTTCCGGTTACTGAAGAATTTCATTTATGTCGCGGCTAGCATAGTCCCAGCGGAAAACGTCGTCGTCCCCCTCGTCTTCTAAATCCAACTCCCATTCATAATCTTCGACAATCCGCGCTGGGGCACAAAATATTAACGTGGCCTCTATTCCGTGACAATTTTGAGTGTGGAAGACATCAAGCAATGGGAATTTGACGTACGCTGGCCAGTGAATGTGACATCCATTACGGTATCATCGTCATCATCCTCGTCATCGTCATCAACTGTGGACCATATTTGAAATTCAAGTATCAACAAGAATGGTTGGAAATCACCTTCGTCGACGAGAATCACATCCTCGAAGAAATCAGATCCGTCTTTATTTATTCCATGCAGATCATTATCAAAGGTAATGTCTAAATTCGTTCTGACAAGCATGAAAATCATAAGCACAAGAACTGAACATACCGTCGAGTGCATATCTTTGAAAACCTCCGGCTCATCATCATTGTGCTCGCATACGATGTCTTGTGAATCCTCAAATAGAATATCTATTGTACTGGCGCGTCAAACTCAAAACATGAAGCAAAATCAGATAGGCGTACCTGTTCGTGCAAGCTCTGCATTTTCACAGGTGTTAGCCTCACAAGCAAGGCCGACCTGCTTATCTTCAATCGCAATTTCGTCCAGAGATTCGTCTCTCTCTTCCAAAACCTGTGCAATTTCGTCAGCCTCTACAATAGGGTGAAGACCTACCTCTTCAAATTTGTCAACCCACCACGGTGTCGGCTTGCGATACCAGCGGGAGACAGGGGCAAGGAGGGCAGCGGAGAGATCGTGCTCGGGGGTGCGGGAAACGCGATTATTAGGATGGATGATGATGGTGTTCATAGTGTCAAGTGTCAATATGGGGGTGTGGTTATGGGATATCGCAGATATCACAGTGGGATGGTAGCAGTATTAGCTGAAGAGCAAAAGTAGAGTGGGCGAGTCACAAGTAGCGGTGGCTGACTACCATTACGATCGGGGCTGACTCCTTTGCGTGTTCGCTCAGGGCGCGAGTTTCGTCGGGCTGCGTGTTAAGCAGAAGCTTATGGACGGCATTGAATAGATATCATGATACAATTAGGCATGCTAATGAATACTAAGAACGATGTGAAGAAGCAACGCTCTTAGCTGAAGGCATTACTCACGTATATATCACTGATTCTGTAATGAGAACCGAGTGAGAGCCAGGATAATAAATCTCCGACGCGGAAAGTCGCGACGCTCTGTTCTCTGGCGTTCCCGTACGCGTGCACCCACGCCCAACCTCTTTCCAGTCAGTCAACGCGTTCATGATAAAGTTGTTGCGACAATTAAGATCATTGGTTATGATGCATGATGAGGAAATTCTCGTCACACAAATCCTTGCGGCTGGCGGTCAATTCGATTAAAAAGCACTGGGTTGAGATCACCAAGCCTCAAGGTGCCAAGCGACGTTGTGTTTCGCGCCCAAGATTGAAGCTCCGACCAAGCAAGTTCAAGTGCCGCAATCATTCGCGGGACTCTGCATCATTATCTCATGCACGATTCAGACAGCTACCTCTTTTCAAGTTGATCCACGTCTCATTAAACGAAACAAGCATCTGGAACTAGAACGTTGGGACCATTGTGGAGTGCAGAGGATGACAATACCAGGGCGCATACTCTATGAAAATGCGTACGCTATAGAGAAGTTTTACATCACTACCCACTTCTTTCGAGCTACGTAACAACTCGCAACCCATCATGGCATGCAGCCGCGTCTTTTGAAGAGACTAGCGAAAACTCCTGAAGGAAGAGTCTCCGGTCCCAAGTTAGTGACTCTCTTTTGCTAGAGTACCAAGCACTCCTATACAGCAAAAAGTCGGAAACAGGCTGGCAAGTCGCCGGTACAGGGATGTGTTGCAGGTTTACCGTCAGATGTCTGCTCAGAGCAATTGTAATATATTGGTTTTTTGGTTATAAAGATGCACCCATAAGGGGAATGCCCACCACCACGCCCATCACCACTGTCACTACCTACCACCACCTCCACCACCACCATACCCACCACCACCATATCCCCCGCCGCCGCCATACCCACCACTGCCATACCCACCGCCCCCATACCCACCACTACCGCCACCACTCCCATACCCACCACTCCCATACCCGCCACTACCGCCACCACTACCCCCACTGCCACCCCTGCCACCACGCCCACTAACGCCACTGCCACCGCCGCCGCCACTGGTCGAGGTTCCCGGCGTGTATTTGACGAGAACAGGAAGCACTCCTGCCAAACACATCATGACACGATGATCAGAAGAAAAGACAAACAGAACAACCGCAAACACGTACCTGCCGTGGGCAAATCCTTCTGCATACCACGACCGATCGCTTCCATAAACGCCTTGATGAAACCCCCATGTGCCGTAATCGCTACAACCTTAGGCTTGTCCTTATCATTAAAAGCAGTGTACAGGACTCGTTTCGCGCGTTTCACCACGTGCTCATGCGTCTCATACTCATCAGATTTCCACAACTCGTCGTTCTCCGTAAAACCCTGCTCAATCTGATAAGAAGGAAAGGATAGATTGATGTAAGTGCGAGAGCGGCGTTTGTTGCAGGTCCACACGCCGTATTCCTCACGGCAGTTCTGTGTGGGGCAGCGAGTGAGATCGGGATCGAGGCTCGGGAAAAGTTGGTGACTGACCTCGAGAACGATGGTCGGGGGGGATTCCACGTCCCCAAATGTAATCTCGTGGGTGCGCAGCGCACGGGTCAACGGGCTGCAATACATCTTGTCGGGGGTGGGGACACCAAACGCGCGTTCCATTTTCCATGCATCTCTCGGGTTTGTCGCCTGTTGTTCCCCGTGGGGCGTCAGATATGCGTCCGCTGTTTGGATCGAAATCAGTGGAGAGTGTGACAAATGGACTTGGGTGACTTGCGTCCCCAACAGATCTTGCCATCCCCCTCTTGTTCCGCCCATACCCTAGCGTCAGCAAGCACACGACCTGTCAACTCATCGCAAACATGACGATGCCATTCGTACGTACTTGTGCCAATCATCGTGGCCATGTTTTGCAGCTCCCACGTTGTCTACCAGCAGTCAGGTCTGTGTAGTCCATTGGTATGAATGGAGCACAGTGCGTACGATAACCCTGCCCGTGTCTTCCAAGAAAGAAGAGAATGTAGGACGTCCCATCGTGAGCAGATGTCGTGAGCTTAGTGAAATTACTGGTGACATCATCCCATGTTTTGCTGTCGAGTAGCCCAAATCTACGGAGAACCTACTGCATGTGAGTGGATCGTACGAAAAATGCAGGTGAGCGGTGGTTACTGGAGGAAGAGTAGATGGGTCTTCTGAGTCCTGTACAAAGTAATCTGGCACAGCCTCGTATGTTGGCTCGTTGGACGCCGGCTTGATACCTGACATACTGGTAAGTGGAGTATATCCCTGAGTGTCAGTTCAGTTTTAGCCTACTCACGATGTCGATTGATTCGATGAGGTTGGACAAGAGTGCTTTGAAGACGGTTGTGAGGTTGACATTCCACTGCGCTAGTTAAATGGACTTTCATTCTTTGACATTATTTGTGCCTCCATCATTGCTTATCGATTATCCTTCTTCATAGATCTGGGGTAAAAATTGAGTTGACGAAGGGCGATACGGGGTCTGTGCCACATCATTCACTTTCGGTAACAAAAAACACGAGTTGGACCTATTAAAGCAAGCCTCTTGATCACCTGATGACGAACTTCTTAAGAATGAGTAATGCGTCTCACAGATGCGAAAATCCCGCACCCCGAAACGTTTCCTATCGCACCAGTGAACCCTGACGGTGTGGATACCGTCGGCGCCGAACCCCGGTCGGACGACGTGGCTTTAGCCTTGCAGAATCCGTTCCATATTCCAAACTCAACCGTGAAGAATCTGAGTTTGCATTAGCTTCGGACAAGAATCGGTGCATTACAAGCACAGCATACTCAACGTGTGTGCTTTACATCAAATTTATGATTCGTCCTGCTGTACAAGGTTCAGACGATTAGAGTCACGAGTTCTGCAAAGCCTGATTGGAAGGAGTTGATAATAGTGCCCGCGCCACAGGCGCCAATATCTAGACCTGGTACCTGGCATCCGTGCAGCATGGTTATCATCTTCATCCTAATCTAGCCTTACCGTGTTGACCCATGCAGTTGGCGTGCGGGTTTGTGCTTAGATACAGTGTGTTGCTTTGCCATTTTCAAAGTCATGGGTTCGGGTCACAGCACTGGCTGCGGGGTTTAAACGCTTTCCGGCACGTCAGACGAGCTTACGCGACGTTGATCCGTTGGACTCGGAACCCTACTGGTGCGCCTTTTGCAGAGGTTAGCGGAAACTCCTGAACGAAAAGAGTCTCCGGTGACTTTCTTTTGCTAGTTTTCTTCATTTAATTTCGTCCATTCATCACTATGCACACACGTGTAGTATTTTCTACGTACCTTTTGTCATGTCCCATATGGTACTGAGTATTTCTATGCAGAAAAAAAAGACGGAGATAGGCTGGCGAGTCGTCGAGAGTCCTTGTAATGGCAGTTGCAATTGTTGATTTCTTGGACATTATTTGTGGCTACATCATCGCTTTTGAACTATGCACCGTAGATATGGGGTAAAGATTTGAGTTGACGAAAGGCGATACTTGCCACATCAATTACTTTCGGCAATGAGGCTCTAGATCACCAGATGACGAAGGGAGGTTAAGACTGGGTGATATGAATATCTGGATTTGAACGCGAAAATCCCGCACCCAGCTGCAGTGAATCCTGACAGTGAGTATTCAAATCCACACCTGTGCAAGAGCATACCATCTGGGGTTTGCGGTGATCCACGGTTTGATGACTGCAAAGCCATGATGCCGGTCGGACGACGTGGGATTACCCTCGCCGGCGCATTTCAAGAACAACATATACTCAACGTGTGTGCTATACTTAGAGTTGTGTCAAATTTATGATTTGTCCTGCTGTACAAGGTTCAGGCGGTTAGAGCCACCACGAGTTCTGCCATGTGTTCCTGAAGCTGGAAATTTTCGAGATGATAATAGTGGCCACGCCACAAGCGCTAATCTCTAAACCTTTTATGGTGCTGTATTTTTATCATCTTTTGAATCGCCCTACCATGCAATTGGCGCATGCGTTTGCGCCGTCTTTTGATGATGCATGGATGGTTGCCTATCACGGTCACCTGCTTTGTGGCATTGTGGGAACTTGAAATCTCAGACTCCTTCAAGCTCCTCTAAATGGTCATGAACAACAGGCCTGAAAACGCGGAATTGACCTTGAGAACTGGCTTATCGGACCGGTATCACATCGCCAAACGTGAAGTTGATTTGAGGTAGTTGATGTCACAGTGTGTCACCTGTCACTCCAGAGCGTGAAGGGAGGAGCGACTTACTGCTCTGGACTAAGACTCCACGCTTGCCCCACTTGAAGTGTATCGTAACTTCGCTATGGCACGGAAAGGAATGTTTGTACCCTCGAGACATTGGTTCCTTATGCATACGGATATTCTGATAGATCTCTTCCACCTCCTCCTGGGGCCCGAGAATAAATGGTATCGTGCTGTCAAACACCGTCTCGATCTTTGTTGACAGCACCTCCTCGTTATTGTTGAGACCGATCACGGCCGACCCAATCTGCCACCTTTGCCATTGCTTCCTTCTGAACATATTTTTATTCATCGTGACCTTGTGGTACTCAATGATTCCGTGATAATATTCTCGAGGGGCATACTACCGATGTGGATTTCGCCGCAGATGGACGTGAAGTGCAGCGCAACAACGGGCGCACGAAACTTTTTCCATATAAAGTTGGGAAAAAACGTCTCTTCGGACCATTTAGCACTCCTCGGTGGCAACGCCAACTCCAGCCCGCTAATGGGCCAATTGGACTGTGGCACTCAGAAACAGGCAGGCCTGACTAGATCCCTTCCTTCAACGCCGCCGATGTGCCATTCACCATTCGAGCCTTCATGTATTGCAAGACGTCACTACAGACTAGGTTGGCAGGGAGGGATACTCTATTGCGAGACTCTACCAGAAGAAAGCGACCACCATGGGGCTACTTCTGTCTGGAAAAACTGTGGCTGCGATTGGGATGTATTAGTGCGAAGACCAGGCGTGAAGAGGGAAAGTCCAATTCTCACCTGATTGTTAGCTTTCCGTTCAATAGAACCCTTGTGGGCAAAAGATGCTGCTAGATGACTCCCCAAACACTGCATTACGCATCGCTTCCATAGCTTGCTCTAAACTCCGTCTCCAACCCTTACCGCAGCGCAGTTCTTTTTGACCTTCTTGTCGCAAGTCTGTTGACATTCGGCGTAAGCTGATTCTTAACATTCTTTTTGCTACGAATCAAAACTACATGAGAAGTCAGTGTAAATTCACACATGGCAGGCACGTTACATGTTTTAACTTGTAGGGCCCTTGGCAGCCTGGAGCACCAAAGCTTACGCGTCCTGCTTACCCTAGGATGGAGGACCAACTTTTCCGACAGCAGGTTCATCGTCCCGAAAACACGGACAGGCTTCGGAAAGTTCCACTCCATTCTTCAGTACTTTCAGTCAAAGGTTCCGTCACGTGACCTCTGTAGAGACCACAGCGCTGATAATCCAAAACGGACAGATCTTTGTCGCAACCAACGCCGTTCTTGTAAGCTTTCGAAAGCGACGAAGACAGATACTTGAGCGCCCACGAAACGGCGGCCCGTTCGACTTTACGGAGTCGCGGCAAGAATTGTGATAAGAACCTCGGACCCGACAATACACAGCGCAACTCGACGTCCGTGGATGCTTTGCCTGACATGCGGCACGAGTCTTGTGGTGGGATTTCTGGAGACCAGCGCCGTCTCGCTCCCATCAAATACAACATCCATCAAGTTGCTTCGTTTTCTGAGAACAGCGGTATTGTTGTACATGTCGCTCTAGACCATCCGACGTTGCAGGCGGAGCAGCCTCGACTAAGAGCAGTATCACAAAAAATGTCGTCAATATGAAGGGGTCCAGCAGTTCTGAAGCTTCGGTAAGGGGACTTTCTAACACAGGAGATGGTCTGAGCCGCTCTTGATTAAAAATGCGTTTGAACGGGATGCGGTGCAGTATCACACCATATCCCATGGTGACCAGAAAACGGCTTGTACGTAGACACGATTACTTCCTAGAACGCAATGGATTGCATGGATCATACCATGATAGCACAGTACCATCTCACGAATAGCTGTTGCAAGACAGACGTGAAGCTCGTCCTAGTCATTGAATTTCTCAACGAGCCTGGTATGTTTTTGAAGCAACGCGAATTTCACATGTCCTATTTAACAAGTTTTATTTACATAACGAGGTCATCTTAGAGGCGACCGCCACTGTCATCAAAACAGCAAGAGATGAACGGGAAATCGACAGGCATCTTGCCCATAACTTTGTCATACTCTAACATTTCAGGAATTGTGAGCTGCTTCTGACTGTGACTAAAAAAATATATCAGAGTGGAGGCCAGGCCGGTTGAGGTAATGTCTCACGTTTGCCTTGTTTTTTTCATACTCATTACACCAATTCAATAGGCACTGGGTTAAAGCCCTCTTCCATTTTCCAGACCTATGTTGTGGCTTTAACTTACGAGTCGCCGTACTGTAGGGTTCATCACATTTGATTATGCAGTCATCTTTAGCCTGCCCATACCCGGGCCACTGCAAAGTCAACCTGATTATTGTGATGACACTGAAAGTATTAGTTTTTGCTTACCGTATGGCATTCGCGGAATCGTTTTGTAATGCTGCCCTCAGGGTCTACAGCACGACGCATGAGATCGAGGCTATTCTTGATGACGCCGTTCTGTGCGCCAGCTACAGACACCGCCTGGACCAGCGCACAAAAGAAAGCGACGATGAGGAGGTTGCGAATGGACATGCAGACGCGAGATTGAGACATCGGATAGATGACGACGTGAACAACAATTGCAGGGACCATAATAAGAGCATCATGTCGCTATCTGATGAGATTTCCATCACTATCCATCCATCATGTTGCTGATGATACGAACAGTATTGATGGGCTACTTGGCTGCATGCTACCAAGGAGATTGATAATAGACCTGTGCCAGATACAGCCTGGACAAGTGCACGAAGGAAGTCGACGATGGGGAGGTCGCGAATAGACAGCTTGAAGAGTTGAAGCAGATATGGAATACGCTCAGTCCCAGTAGCAAGGAGTCGAAAATGCAGATGAAATGTGCGAGTTGTACTCTTTAAAAACATAATTAGTAAGGCAACTTACGATGGAGGCGGTGTGTCGGCGAGACTAGGGAAATAGGAGATTCCATTTCTGTCACCGAGTTTCGAACCTGACCCTATCCTGGTGCCCGAGTCACAGGGGCGTCCCGGCTGTCGACAAGTTAGTGTCTAACCATGCGGGCCCCCTTCTCCGGCCTTTTTCTTCACGCCTCGCTGCATTACAGCGTTTCAAACAGTCCGCCGGCCGACACTGGCGCCTGATGTGGAGTTCACAGCACTGTGGGTGTTGAAACGGATGTAATCCGTTACACACACGATGTGTTCCACACCGTGGGAAACATCTCGGATCTATCCGATCTTATCTTGGATGGGACCGATCTTATCTAATCTGTCATATAATCAATGTTTGTATATGTGGACATAATTATAGAGTTCACTGCTATTAATATCTTGACAGATATTATAGAGTTAGACAGATATTATAGAGTTTGACATGTGTCAAACTCAGACAATAGCGCACCATGTGCATGACTGTGCAAAGCTGTGTTCCACACAGCTATTGACACAGCAATGACTGTGCATTAGCAAGCACAATAGAAATGATCAGTCAGCGCTACTAATATCGCTGACATCAGACCAGTAGATAGACTGTATAAATACCTCAGTACTTAGACGTCAATCTACATCCTCTGCTCTACTAAGTGATCGCTCTACAGCGGACTTAAGTGACTACTACAGCTACCAGTAAGTGTTAACTTACTCAGCTCTACTATTCTGCTGCGCTCCTGTCGGTTGTTGTTTCGACAGGTTATGGGCCCCGTCTGCTCGCAGACCTGATGGCTGACCTATGACATCATTTCGCTTATAAGCGAAGTGGCTGTGCGTACCATGCTGTCATTGCACAGGAGATAGCGTCACCCGCTTTTGGTACTCACCAAACAGGAAATTAGGTTTGTTAGTAGTGCCCGTAGCTGTACAATATTGTAATCACCGTCATGATTGCTGACGTAACCCCGGGAACTCACCGGTAATATGAGTATGCCTCGATCTTGACAGAGATCTGCAGGCACCACCTGGAGAGGTGTGAGAATAATACTTAGTATGGCAAACTATACCAGCCCCGGGTTTCTGTGTTACCCCGGTCAAAATCAAAACCATAATTCCGGATCTGTTGATTTTATCCAGATCTGGGCCGGATGGTGAATTCCGGCTTATCAACATTCTCCGGATTTAGGGCCGTCTATGACAGATAAAGATCGGATCGGGTTCTGTCCTGTCCCCCGATCAAAAGGCTTCGCGCCCCCCTATTGGCCGTGAATAATTAAGCGCTTATATCAATATATGGGTTTTCGTCCCATTGTTCCGATTATATTATGTAATTATTCTGTATAAGGGTCGTGCTGCTTGGACCTTGTTCCATGGTACACGCAGACCAGCGGCAGGCACGAGCTTAGCTTCCTGCTTAGAAATAGGATCGCTCCTTAGCGGCACTAGTACATTTCTAAAAATAGTTACATAGTGATGGATTTTCGCTGTCAGGGAATTTGATGGAGCCCTGAAGCACTCCTGAAAAGGCTGGATCCCTTTTCTGGCGATGAATTGAGAAGCCAAAAGCGAGTCTCAAGTCTCTGTCATGGGATCTATCTGTGTCCCATAACTGGAAGTCATGACAAAAAGTGCCAGCCTCTGCTATATTTAGAAAGTAGAGCTGACACATTTTTTTCAGACTTCAAACCAAACCAAACCAACTCTCACCGTATTTTTATATTTTTGAAATATATAAAATGTCTTTTGTCAACAACGTTGCCTCTTCCTCCTCCGCCCCGCCATTGCCAAATCTGGCAATAACTCGTCCTCTTCCCTGTCTTCTGCCAAATCTGGCAATTCTGCCGGTTTCGGCAATCCAGTTGGCAACCCTGCCAACTCCGGCAACTCTGTGGTCTCCACAGATCCGTTTTTAAGTTCCAAATCTGGGAACTCTGGTCGGAAGATTGGGTATGGGGATCTTTTCCCTGAAGATGTAATTGATGTTGATGTTGTCACCAACAATGTCAACAGGCCTTTCTTTGGCTTAGAAGCTGATAAAAAAGGCAAGAAGGTGATTGCCCAATTTAAATTAGGCAAAATCACCACGTCTAATATCTTACGCAAGCGCGATATTGGCCATCAGGCCAAAAATATCCGCTCACCTAGCTCCACATCTCGGCAATCCGGAGACCCCTAAAGTGAAGACTCCGTCTTCACTCCCTTCCTTACGCACACCGTCCTCATCATCCTCCCCTGTTATCAAACAGGAATCTGTAACCCCGCCTCTTGGTAGCCTATGGATACCAGTGTCTCACAAAAAGAGCGCGGGGAAAATGCGAGTTACAGGCAGTGGACCAAATCAAAGCATTGACTCAGATACTAGACAACAGCGTCTAGAGGACAGTCAATTAGAGTTGGCCCAACGTCGTGAGGCACGAGAGAAAGCGTGCTGGCCCGCTACCAAAGACAGCAACAGGATCACATGCGCAAAATGGCGCATGATATAGGGAAATCGACTCGTCGATTCAGGCAGATTCAGGAAAAATATGTAAACCCGAATCCAGTGCAATTTGGCACTGAACCCCTGTTCAAATCTGAACAGGTAAGGCCACCAACACCTTTCCCACGTCTAGGCAATGTGGAGAATAGGTCCCCTGTTCCTGTGCCTGGACCATCTAGGTCCAATTTTGCAGCCATTGCTAAAAATGGCTTGAAAATGTGCGTGGTCCCCTTAGACTCCAAAAGGCGAATAATCCTAATTTGGTATATTCCCTACCTGTTGAAGAACAGGAAAGAAGACATGAGCAGTGGCTCAAGTCGTTTGGAGCAAGGACGGTTACCGATGTGTTGAAGTGGGAGATTGACCCGCTTCCAGTACCATCCTCTGGGGGGAACCAGGAAGGAGAGACGCAAGGGAGACATGATGGGAAACCATCATATAAAGATATTAAGGAATGGCAAGCAATTGCCAAAACCTTTGTAAATATGGGCATCATGCCTAATAAAATTCGTGTAGTCAAACAAAGACGAAGTGACTCCACCATTCACTATAAAAGACTACGAGAATTACATGATGCACATGATCTAGTGGAGGACGCTCGAATCATGATGAGTAATCATCAAGATACAATCAAAGATATAGCTGGCACTGTTAAAAAAGTAGTAAAAACATGTGATATCTTGATGAGTCATAATGACAAGTTAAGACATGATCTCAAAGAAACACATGAGATCATTGAATCACAAGAACAGGCCAACTTTAAAGAGCGTATAGATCATATACAAAAAAATACAAAGGTTAAACTTGCAATTAATAAATTGCAAAAAGAGGTGGATGAGCAAAGAATTCGTGCAGAAAATGCAGAATCTTGGCTCTCCAAGGAATCTGACGAACAAAAATTGGCTCATGAAAAGAAAAGAGCCAAGAAGCAACGTCAGAAGGAAAATCGGTTAAAATTGAAAACCGATAATATCCAAATCACTGCTAGATCAAAAGAACCTAGAAATAGAATTCCTACTCATGATGAGTTAAAGGAATCAAAGGATCAAACCTTTGAAGATCTACTTTATGGTTCTGATAATTCTCATTGGGAGTTATCTGATGATGAGAATGAAACATTCTAGCTGCTCAAAAGGATCACCCATTAGAGAAGGGTGAATTCATTAGAATACAATCAACAAATAGAGTGTTGACTCACACACATCAGAAACCTATCTGGAAAAGACCAGGTTTCTGCTATTTGGCAGCAGTTAAATTAAGAGCACTGCCTAAATATGTGTGGAAGGCATATCCTACTATTAAGGAGATATCTGAAATGAGCCATAGTCTTCGTAAAGACGTTGGCTTCACTCTAGTTGAGCAGCAGAATGGGCATTTCCATCTCACATTGTCCACAAAAGGAAAATATGGCTGGGCAAATATTGATAAAATTGCTCAAACAAATAAAAGCCATTATCCTGTTGGTGTGGACAACAGTGACAAGGATAGAGTTCCCATATTAAAAGGTTCCAGTAATTGGAATACTTGGGAACGATTAATGAAGGCTATGCTCCAATCAAAATCTGTATGGCAATATGTGAATGGAGGCATTACACATAATGTATATACAGCTGCAGACCAGGAAAAAATGAATGCACCCAGTGTAACAGCTGTACAGGTGTCAGCACTTAGCCAGAAATGGAAGTTACACTTAGAGTGGCTAGAAAATGACAATAAAGCAAATGGATTAATATCACTCCATTTGCCCAGTTCTCTTAAGTTATATACAAAAGAGACGTCAAAAGCCACCTGGGATGCACTTGTTGCTGCATTTGCAAAGCCTGGAGCAGTAGCCGTATTTAATATTTATAAAAAGACAAAAACTTGGGAATTCTCGAAAGGGAAAAGTCCTGCAGAATCAGTCCATGAATTAATGGAACTCTGGGCTGAAATGGATCAGAATGGAAAGAAATTCGATGATGATTTCCAATATATGGAAGTCTTAGATCGATTACCATCATCCTGGGATTCATTCAAGACTTATGTCCTCCTTAAAATGACACTAGGAGAGACTAAGTTAAAAGATCTCATTCCTGAGATAGAGAATGAATGGCAGCGTCGTAAAGCTGACTCAGGAAATCCATCTGCAAATTTTGTTCAAAGGAGTGGGAACAAATTCTCTAAAGGCAAAAAACCTTATAAGAAACCTGGATTTACACCCAGGGTAAATATGCCTAAAGGGAAATATGTCCCAAATAATGCGCAAGCAGGTCCTAGTAATAGACCTGCTTATGTACCTCCTGGAAATAAAAGAGGACCTAACTGGGAGTCTAATAAGCAACATAGAGATAATAGGAAGAGAAAACTTAATCTCCTATCTATGGCTGCTAATGCTCCTGGAGAATTATCCAAGAAGGATAAAGCGGATCTTAGAAAATTCGCTAACATGGTTATATTTGATAACCATGATATGGAAGTGGATGCTCCACAACCTTCTTCTTCAAAATTGGCCGATAGAATCGGACCAAACATTAACAAAGTCGATCCTGAAACATTAAAAATAATAAAAAGAATCAAAGATCTTAAAGGAAAAGGAAAAGATCTTATAGAAGAAGACTTTGTTGATGCATCTATACCTATAGCTAGGATAGATGAGGAAGAAATTTCTCATAATGAGAAAGGAGTTGAGGAAAAATCTATTAATGAAATAGATAATGGTTATCGGGACGAGTATGTTCTTCTCACTAACCAGGATACAAGTACTGATTATAAATCAGATATGATCCTGAAGAAACCTACAATGAATACTATGATGATGACTTCTATGCAGATGATGGAAGAATGTAACCATCATAGAAATCACCATAGTAATGGTAAGTTTGTAGGTAGCAGATGTAAAAGTAGCCTAATAGCTGCTAATGTAATAAAATCTGCACTGTGTAAAAGTGAGAATTTAGAACAAGAATATTGGATCATCGACTCTGGTGCATCTGTGCACATTACTAATAACAAAAATGATTTTGTTGAGTATAATCCATATTCTGAACCTGAAGAAATAAAAACAGCAGATTCTAAATCAGCTGCTCTCATATTAGGTCAAGGAACCATGTTCCTCACCTTTAAAAATCCCAAAGGACAGAGACATACCGCTAAATTGGAAGTGTGTTATATGCCAAAAGCTTCTCATAAACTTATTTCATCGGGACAATTGAAAATCGCTGGTTACGTCGAATCATCTAACAGTGATCAGACAGTATTTTCTTATAAAGGAAATAATTCAATAATTGCTGGACCTAAAAATCGGTTTGAACCAATTCATTGGGCAGAAGTGATTATTGATAAAAGAATGAACAAATTAGTCAACTTGGCTGATTTTACTACCTGGCATAATTGTATGGCTCATGCAAACAAAAATGTAATTAAAAATATGAGCCAAAATACTGAAGGTTTTGATAGTAAAATCAAAATACCTTCAGATATCCCTATTTTGTTCAGGATGTGCACAAGGAAAGATGCATAATAAATCTTATCCAAATTCACAAACTCGTTCAAAACAACCCTTAGAGTTGTTACATGCTGATTTGCTTGAATTTCCACAAGAATCATACCATCGTAAAAAATGGTGTTTAATGATTCTTGATGACTATTCTTCATATGCCTTCTTGGCATTCCTACGATCAAAATCAGAAACGTTTCAAAACTTTAAAGACTTTGTTACACTGTTTGAAAATCAAACAGGAAGAAAAGTCAGACGTTTCAGATCGGATCGAGGGGGAGAGTTTAAATCAAATGAATTTGATCTATTCTTAAAGCAAAAAGGCATATTACGTGAACAAAGTGCACCATACATCCACCAACAAAATGGTCGTGCAGAAAGATTAAATAATACCATATTGGAAAAAAGCAGAAAGTATGAGACTCCATGCACAATGTCCAAAATTGTGGTGGGAGTTTGCAATGGAAACTGCTATCCATACATATAATCGCACACCATTAAAAAGAACAAAATGGATGACTCCATATGAAAATTTATATAACAAAAAGCCAGAAGTTCATTACTTTAAAACATTTGGATGTTTAGCATGGGTTTTCTTACCAAAAGAAATCAGACCAAATAAGCTTACACCAAGAGCTGAAGCCATGACATTCATTGGATATGAAAATGGCTCAAAAGCTTATAAATTCATGCGAAACAATAACTCCATATTTGTTGGTGTTCAATCATTATTTGATGAACATATATTTCCTAGAGCCAAAATAGAAGGCCAAAATGAGAGACTATTTAAACGTCCACCAGGTATTGAAACTTGGGATAATGAAGAAGGACAAGAATCTGATTCCAATTCCCACATACACCATGGTCGTCACTCATATGATAGTGACAGTGATGATGATACTCCCAAGGATAAAAAGAAACAATTATTATCATAAAAATCATGATACTACATTTGATGGAAACAGCAGTCCATCTCGTGATAATGATAATGATAAAGGGCTACCAGATTCAGATATGACTCCTGATAAGGAAAATCAGGATAATATAGAACCAAATCTGAATCGGACAATTACACCTCCTGAACGAACAACAAATATCCCCAAAGATCGACATGGAGATAAACGTTCAGAGAAAGGAAAATCTAGATGAGATGAGAGATTTGATGAAACTCTCAGAAGGACTTCCCGAATTAAAAAACCAAAATTCTTGTCTGACAATTTTTATGGACGAGAAAATCCCATTCAGACAGAAAAAGAATCTAAGTCAGAATGGGAGAAAAGAGTTTTTGGGAAAGGCAAAGGAAGGCTTAGACCTATCCTTAGTCCTTCAACTTCACGAAAAGCACTAGAAAATCCATTAAAACAAATAGAAATGGATTTACAAATGGATGAACCTTCTAGTTCAGGATCAGAAACAGACAATTATAAAACTCCGTCTAATTCTGGATCTGACAAAGAAGAATCAGAAAAAGAAATCAGACCAATTTCAGGTGGTGAATCTATTCCAGATTTGAACCAACCAAAGTCTGATGATGAAGATCCATTTGGTGATTCAAGTGAAGATGAGATAAATAAACATCTCAGATCTAAATCACCTAGTGACAATCTCGTCAATTTTATACATAAATTGCATAAAGAAGGAGGAAATAAATTTGTTAACTACCTTCTATCAAAAGCCATAAGTCCAAATTATTTCAAAAGTGTGGATCAATGGACATATAGAGATGCATATAAATTAAAAAGCATCTAATCCCAAAGAATGGGATGAATGGCATAATGCAATGACAGAAGAAATTAAAGCCCTTCAAGACCGTGACGTATGGGAATTAGTACCATGTCCTAAAAACAGAAAACCTGTGAAATGTAGATGGGTTTATGCTGTTAAAAGTGATGGTCGAAAACGTGCTCGACTAGTTGCTAAAGGATTTTCACAAATACCTGGAGTTGATTATGATGATACATTCTCACCAGTTGCACGATTTGAAACTGTGAGACTCCTCATGGCTACAGCAGCGCTAGAAAATTGGGAAATTGAAGCGCTAGATGTAAAGACAGCATTCCTATATGGAGACTTAGAAGAAAACATATATATGGAACAGCCAGAAGGATTTATCATCAAAGGACAAGAGCACAAAGTCTATAAGCTCAAAAAGGCCTTATATGGATTGAAACAAGCTTCTCTAGCTTGGAACAAAAAAGCAAATGAAAGTCTACAGAATTAGGCTTTGGACGATGTCTTACAGACACAGGAGTCTATGTTTGCTATAGACAAAAATCAATAATAGTAGCAATACTATATGTTGATGATGTGTTATTCATGGGTGATAATAGAAAATTACTCATGGAAATAAAACACAAATTCATGACTAAATGGGAATGTAGAGATTTAGGACCCATTTCTGAATATCTTGGAATGAAAATAGTCTGAGATAGGAAAAGAAAATTGATAACCTTGATCAAATTAACTATGCAAAGAAAATAGTTAAAAGATTTGGTCAAGAAGATTCTAAACCTGTTCGCACACCATTACCAGCAGGATACATACCTGCAGCAAATGAAGGTTCTGCAACTCCTCAAGAAAGGAGTTACTATCAATCAATTATTGGATCCCTATTATATCTTACACTTGGCACAAGATATGATATTACTCAAGCAGTAATCATGATGTCACAATTCATGGTTAATCCTTCAAAAGAACATATTGCTAAAGCTTTATATATCATTAAATATGTTAATTCCACTATAAATGGAAAAATAACATATGATGGCTTTAACAAAGAAGGACTTAATGCTTATGCTGATGCTGATTGGGCTGGCGACCAAATCACACGCAAATCAGTAACGGGTAATCTAGTTCTATTAGCAGGAGCTCCAATTAGCTGGATTTCAAGAAAGCAAAAAAACAGTTGCTTTGTCATCCACTGAAGCTGAATACATGAGCTTGTCAGATTGTTCTAGACAAATCATGTGGATTAAATCCTTATTCAAAGAACTGGGATTTAATGTTGGAGCTATTGATCTTAATGTTGATAATAGAGGATCAATATTCTTGGCAAAGAATCCAGCTCAAGAACATAGAACAAAACATATTGATATTCGTTATCATTATGTTAGAGAACGTGTTGAGGATAAAGATATCAACATTCAATATGTTCCCACAAATAATCAATTAGCTGATATCTTAACAAAAAAATTTGACTTGGCAAAAGTTCAAAGAGTTAAGAGATAAAATTGGCATTGAGATCCTCAATGAGGGGGAGTGTTGAAACGGATGTAATCCGTTACACACACGATGTGTTCCACACCGTGGGAAACATCTCGGATCTATCCGATCTTATCTTGGATGGGACCGATCTTATCTAATCTGTCATATAATCAATTTTGTATATGTGGACATAATTATAGAGTTCACTGCTATTAATATCTTGACAGATATTATAGAGTTAGACAGATATTATAGAGTTTGACATGTGTCAAACTCAGACAATAGCGCACCATGTGCATGACTGTGCATTAGCAAGCACAATAGAAATGATCAGTCAGCGCTACTAATATTGCTGACATCAGACCAGTAGATAGACTGTATAAATACCTCAGTACTTAGACATCAATCTACATCCTCTGCCTACTAAGTGATCGCTCTACAGCGGACTTAAGTGACTACTACAGCTACCAGTAAGTGTTAACTTACTCGACTCTACTATTCTGCTGCGCTCCTGTCGGTTGTTGCTTCGACAGTGGGAAGTAAATAGTTTGAAATTCAACCTCCAGGGCATTGATCACTTTAAATTCAATGCCCAAGAGTGTTAATCCCATGATTGTGATTTTCAACCCCCAACGAGTCCTGGGCATTGAAAATGAATACCTTAATTTTAGAAGTTGAATTTCATCCTCCTAGTTCTGGAAATCAGTGCCTTTGGCAGACATGAAAAACAACCCCTGGCAGTCTACCTTTGAGAAAAAAGCATCGGACTGCTTCCCATCATCACATCCATGGGACCATGTGATTGAACTCAAAACCGGATTTACACCAAAAGTTAGCAAAATCTATCCGCTATCACTAAAGGAGCAGTCAATGCTTGACAAATGGATTAAAGAACAATTGGACAAAGGATATATTCGACCATCCAAGTCGCCACAAGCGTCACCATTCTTCATCAGCAAACTTGGGGGCTCTCTGCAGAGGCCTCTGCAGCACTGTGGAGGTACCACAGAGCCCACAGGACCTGGAGATAAGGTATATGTTCTGTGCAGTACTGCCACAGTCTGCTGGCAGTCTGTGGCAGTCTGTGGGAATCTGCTGGCAGTCTGTGGCAGTCCAAGTAAATAACTGTTCCAACAAGCCACAGAGCCCCACAGAGCCCCACAGAGTCCCACAGAGTCTAGAGAAAAGGTATATGTTCTGTGCAGTACTGCCACAGTCTGCAGGCAGTCTGTGGCAGTCTGTGGGAGTCTGCAGGCAGTTTGTGGTAGTCCAAGTAAATAACTGTTCCAACAAGCCACAGAGCCCCACAGAGCCCCACAGAGCCCCACAGAGCCCCACAGAACCCCACAGAGTCCCACAGAGCCTAGAGAAAAGGTATATGTTCTGTGCAGTCTGCAGGCAGTCTGTGGCAATCCAAGTAAAAAACTGTGCCAATAAGGCACAGAGCACCACAGAGTCCCACAGAGTCTTGCAGAGTCCCACAGAGTCCCACAGAGCCTGGAGAAAAGGTATATGTTCTGTGCAGTACTGCACAGAACATATACCTTTTCTCCAGGCTCTGTGGGACTCTGTGGGACTCTGCAAGACTCTGTGGGACTCTGTGGGACTCTGCAAGACTCTGTGGGACTCTGTGGGACTCTGCAGGATGCTGTGAGACTCTGGTCAATTAAGGTAATATATGAACATAAATAACTTGCCAATGACCAGGATTGAACTCACAACCTTAGAGCACAGCTGAAGCGATACAAACCATTACACCAAACTGGCATTGTTATGTTGGTCTCAAAAAGACATATATCCTACATCCTATCCAGTGGACTTAGTCTTGCCACTGCTCTCACTCGACTAAATCCTATTTCTGAGTCAAGATCTACAAATCCAGGCTTGAGTGTGTGAGAAGAGTTGTAGTATGGAAGAAGGCGCACAACCTTTGTTCCTGGCAGAAACGATTCCAACCAGTGGTTCATAAGTTATTCATGTTTAGCCAATTGACAAGTCATTGCAGACAGCTGCAGTGCTGATACAGAGTCCCACAGAGTCCCACAGAGTCTTGCAGAGTCTGAGAGCACTGCAGGTCACTGCAGATCTCTGCAGATCACTGTGGATTCACTGCAGGTCTCTGCAGAATTACTGCAGGCCACTGCAGGTCTCTGCAGATCACTGTGGATTCACTGCAGGTCACTGTGGATTCACTGCAGGTCTCTGCAGAATTACTGCAGGCCACTACAGGTCTCTGCAAGTTATCAGGACTACCCCTTGACGTGACGTCTTAGGGCCCCAACAGCAGACTATAGAGGAGAGGAGTGAGGGTAGAGTGGAAACCCGAGAGAACTCGACTGAGGACTCTGGGTGCTATCTTGCTCAGTTTATATACTACAAGAGTGGTCTGTGCACCACTCTAATAATAGTAGCTACGCTGAGTAAGTATGAGTAAAAAGAATAACATAATCGGCCCCCGCTGCTGCGCATTGGTAAGCCTGAGTCATAGTCCATGAGTCATCGTTCCAGTAGTCCTTAATCTAATCTAATCGTTATCTAATCTAATCTAATCTTAGCGCTGACTAGATAAGATAGACGCCAACCTGACTAAGATGTTTGGCTACAGCTATTGTAAAATACAAGAAAAAGAATAAAAATGTCTTAGAGATTTTGACCGTTGAGAACAGGTCATGACAGTACCCCCTTTTTAGGCTTCGGCTTCCTAGACGAACTAAAAATCTTCAAAGGATATGTGTCCACCTTTCTTCTCCTTTCGCCATCTCATGCATAACTGCCATGCCCAAAATGCTTTGGGCGGGAAAGTCCAAGGATCTACACCTTGGTCGGCCTTTTCTATCCAACGGTACACATCACGATCCATAGTGATGCGGGGACGGGGAGTGGGTTTCGGCTTTTTTATTGGTTCCGAGAAAAGACAACGTGAAGATTGTTCACAACAGTGGCCCACGTTTGAATGACCACCGATTGTAAGGATTGTAGTTTGAGATTTTTTGTTGTTGCGGCAGTTTTTACCCATGATGGTAAGAGAGACAATATACAAATGCGTATATGTGTTTGAATAACCGGGCCCAGAATAAGGCCTTCCTACAACAAAATGAAGCAGTTTAAGGCCCTACTCCAGGGCCAATCCTTTTAATTTTTTAAGCAGCCATTGCAATCGCATGGACCATCGTGATCTGATGGTTCATTTAACTGTTCTAGCAGCTGTTGTCCTTTCCATTTTTGCCAATGTTTCTCCCATGATGCAGTTTCTGCTACTGCATTTATATCAATCCTGGATATGGCCATTCCTGTACTTTCCGTAAGGTTTTCATATTTTCTAAAGCATAATTTGTCAAAGACACTTTTGTCAATGACTTGTATTGCTCCGGGGTTTTTATCATAGAAATGCTTTATTTTCTTTTTTGCATTTCCCAAGTTCTCTTTTGGCTCCCACGAATTGTGTTCAGCCGTTGATCCTTTCCATTTAACAAGATATTCCATCTTGTTTCTCTTTAGTCATACATCGAGGATTTCTTCTACCTCGTATTCCTTTTCACCATCGATTTCTACTGGTGGTGGTGGTGCAATGCGTTGTCCCCTAAGTGGTTTGACATAGGGACGTATTCTTGAAACATTTACAACAGGATGAATTTGTTGTGAGAAAGGTAAATTCAATTCTACTGCATTTGACAAAATGATCTTTTTAATGGGATAGGGACCTATCCATCATTCTGCCAACTTTCTAGTTGGTCGTCCAGATAATTGAAGATCTTTAGTTGACAACCAAACTCGATCTCCTATTTTGTATTCTGGTACTTCAGAACGTCGTCTATCTGCGTAGAGTTTCATATCATCCTGCGATTTCTTTAATGCAGCTTGTGCTTCTTCATGAATTTCCTTCATTTTTTGCGCAAAGTCAGCCGCAGCTGGATGACTTCCTTCCTTCTGGGTTCAATACCCATTCTTGGATGTTTTCCGTAGTTTACAAAAAACGGTGTATGTTTCGTTGATGCTTGAATTTTGTTATTGTAACTAAATTCAGCGATTGCAAGCCATCCCGACCAGTTTTCTTGTCGGTGATCTACAAAAATCCTCAGGAACTGTTCTAGATCCTGATTCATTCTTTCTGTTTGTCCATCTGTTTGTGGATGGAAAGCTGTAGACAGATCTGTGGAAATGCCTAACATTTGATTCAACTCTTTCATCATTTGAGCGGCGAATTGAGGGCCACGATCCGAGATTATAGACTCGGGGAGACCATGGAGTTTCCATATATGATCTCTGAATAACGTTGCCAGCCCTTGTGCTGACGTTTCTTCCGAAGTTGGAATGAAATGTGCCATTTTGGACATTCTGTCACAGACTACTAGAATTGCATTATGTCCATGCGATTCTGGTAATTTTGTAATAAAGTCTGCGGTGATATGAGTCCATGGCTTCGACGGTGCCGAATTAGGCATTAACTTTCCCGCTGGTGGTTCTGGGAAATTCTTGCTTCTTTGGCATTTGTCACATCCAGCGACGTATTTTTTAACAAATTTAGTGACACCAGGCCACCAATAATTTCTTGTGACGAGTTCAACCGTCTTCCATTGACCTCCATGTCCAGCAATGGGTGTATCGTGATGGAGTCTTACTATTTCCATCCGTAATTTTTCGTCTTTTGGAACGTAAACTTTTCCTTGCCAGAGGATTAATCCTTGTTCCATCTGCCATTCTCCTGCATTGAGTCTTCTGACTCCTGCCTTTTTCATGGCTTCCACCGCTTTCACAACCTCTTCATCATTCGCTTCTGATTTTCGAATTTTATTTAAAATTTCTTTTTTCCGACGTGTTGACTAGCACATGCCCTTGTTGGAGTGCTGCAATTCGGAAAAATTCCGGTTTTAACAAGGTAACTTCCTTGTTATCATCTTCTACCCCTTTTATGGTCTGGCCTCCTGGACAGAGAATCAGCCTTTCCCATAGTTGCTCCAGCTTTATGAATTAATTTAAAATTAAACCTGCTGAGGTATAAAGCCCAGTGTGCTTGTCTTCGGTTTAATTTTTGCATTCATAAAGTATTCGAGATTTTTATGATCTGTCCATATCTCGAATTCTTGCCTTGCTCCTTCTAGGTAATGTCTCCAGGCTTCGAGACACCTAATAATGCCCAACATTTCTTTATCGTGGACATCGTAATTCCTCTCGGTTTCATTAAGGGATTTGGAGAGATATGCTACTGGTCTCCATTTGTTGTCATCACATTCCATTGATAACACTCCTCCCGTTGCATAATCCGAGGCATCAGACTCTATTCTGAATTTCTTGTCGGAGTCTGGAGCGACAAGAAGGGGTTGTTCCGTAAAAGTTTTTTTTAATGTTTTAAAAGCTTTTTCTTCTGCTTCCTTCCATTCCATATTTTATCTTTTCTGACCAGATTATGTAATGGTCGTGCTATTTTGGCAAAGTCTTTGACAAATCGTCAATAATAATTTGCCAGTCCTAAGAATCGTTGAAACATCCTTGACACTGCCAGGTGTTGGCCAGTTAAGGATAGCGTCAACTTTCTTTGGATCCATTTTAATTCCGTTGGGTCCAATGATGACTCCTAGGAATTCTACTTCTTGCACATTCCATACGCATTTTTCTGGTTTAACGTATAAATCATTTTCTTCCAAGCGCCGGAGAACTTTGAGCACTATATTGTTGTGCTCTTTTTCGGTTTTTGTGTAAATGAGGATGTCATCTATGTAAACAATGACCTTTCCTTCATTTATCATATCCCGAAAGATATCGTTCATCATGGCCTGGAAGGTTGCCGGAGAATTGGTGAGACCAAAGTACATTACTACTGGTTCAAAAGAACCTTCCGGTGTAGTAAAGGCAGCCTTCCATTCATCTCCTTCTTTGATCCGTACGTTATTATAACCCCACCTAAGGTCCAACCTGGTGAAGTGTTTGGCTTGTCCTGCTCGATCTACGAGCTCCGATATTAACGGTAATGGATAGTTATTTTTAACTGTCCATTCATTTAGGTAACGGTAATCCTGTACCATTCTCTTTTTTCCATCTTTTTTCTTTACAAAGAACACCGGGGATGTTTGTGGTGATTTCGAAGGTCTAATGTACCCCTTTTTTAATTGATCATCACCAAAGTCTCGGACTTCTCCGAGTTCGTCTGGTGATAAAGGATACACCTTTCCTTTCCTGGGTTGGTAACCTTGTTTGAGATCAATAGCGTGATCCCATGGTTTCCTAACCGGCATTCTTTGACGCAGTTTTTTCAAACAAGTGCAAATACTTGTGATACTGCGGTGGTACCAGATCTTTTGGTTCCTGTTTCTTTAGTTCCCTAATCCATTTTGGATCGTCTGATTTAATTTCAGACGGGAGAAATTCGTATTTTTCTCCTTCCTTATAGAATTTTGGGTGTTTCCATTGATCCAGGAAATCCAAATTCTGCTCCTCTTTCTCCTCTTGCTCTAGCCAGTAGGCAAAGTCCAATTCCCTCTCTTTTTCCCAGACGTACATATTGGTTTCCCAATGTTCCGCCTGTTTGGTCCGCCTTTGTCTTTCCTTCGTCCACTCCCTTTGTTTATGTCCACATGATCGTGGGCATCTTGTCAACTCTATTTTACCGGTGATCCAGTTGACATCCGGATTATGTCGTCGTAACCATGTAGAACCTATGATTACATTTGTTTTGCCCAATTCGCATATTTCGAATGTAGCTCGCTCTTGATGTCCTTTATAGCTCATGAGCAGATCCACTTCATGAGTGATCATCCCGCCTTCATTGTTAGATCCATCTACGTTTCTAACTTGAATAGGTCGATCTAAGGGAATTAGTTTGTAGCCTTTTTCGTTAGCGAATTTAGCGTTCATAAACAAACCTGTTGCTCCTGAATCGAGCAACGCTGTTTCTGTTGTTTGGTCATGTGTGTCTAGAGTTTCTAGACCTATTTTCATTAGTATCTCGTCCTTTTGACCAATAGAACGAACGAGAAATTCTTTTTGTCCCTTTTTGAGTATTCGTTTACCTGATAAGGAAGAATTAAGCACAGGTTTATCCGCCCTGCCGTGCTCCTGTGCTTTGGCACCAGAGACCGCTTCCTGCGGGATGGTCTCAGAGACTGTTGAAGTCTCCGAGTCCTCCGTACCTACCAGTCCGTCTTCCTTACCTAATCAGAATACCTATTAAGAGAGTTCAGTACGGGACTTACTGACTCTCTTCCTCTTTTAAAGCTTCGCCTTTTGCGAAGTATTCCTTCATTTCTTCGAAGGACATGGTTTGGATGTCCAAACCTGATCGGCAGTTTCTTGCTATGTGGCCGATCCTTCCACATTTGTAGCAGCGCATTGGCGGGCGCTGAGTTCGATCCACGTCCATTGCGTTTGGATCTTGAGGCTGTGTTGCCATATTATTATTTGAGGAGGGCCCAGCTCCCGATCGGTTCTGGTTCGCTGATCCCGATGCTGTATTGAATCTCCATCGGGGTTTAGGCTGGCCAGTTCCTACTGGCTTTGCCGTATCCGGGCCTTTGGTCCCTTCGCTCCTCTTAGCGGAGTTACTGTTCCTCGAAGAATAATATTGTTCTTCGGCTTTAGCTTGTCTCCATTGTCGTCGAGATGAACCGATCTTCGGTACCATTCTTCAATGGTTTCCGGTACTTCATCAGCCTCCATTATCCTTTTTTGGAGACCGGCATTCAAACTTCTTTTGAATTCTTCAACTAGGGCCCTTCCCTGGTACCCTGTTCCTTGTGCGACTTTTTTAAATTTTTGCACGTGTTCCTCACACGTGTGTGTGCCCTGTGACATTGTGCGCAATTCCGATATTTTTGACAACTGTTCATCTGTGTCGCCAAAATCCCTACGTATCTGTCTATATAGTTGTTCCACTGTGTCCGGAACAACATCATCTTCATCGGCAATTAACTCCAATAGATTGTCTCGCCAATCTACCGCGAATCCTTCTGACATATATGACAGCACCAGGAGAATCTTGTCTTCTTCCTCAGCGCTTGCCATCTTCAGCTGTATATAAAGCCGGCATCCGTTTATGAAATTTGTGACCTCCGACATTTTGCCGGAGAACACCGGTGGCTTGGCTACGTCTACTTTTGACGAGCCGTTCCTCCTGCTGGTGTGGGAATATTAAATACCGTCCCTTCCGGTATATTGATAATTGGGGCCGGGGCGGCCGGTGGTATTGCTGCTTGTTGTGCCGCAGCGGCATTGTTGTTTTGAAGCACTAGGAGCTGTGCTTGTAGCTGCTGAATGGTGTTGTTTTGATTATTCAGCAGTTGTAACAACTGCGCGGATGTCAGATCTTCTTCTCCTTGATCCAACATATTGATGTAACGTGGGGGTGGTGTAAATGGGGATAGGGATCTCGACGGTTGTGATACCGATGGAGATCTGAATGATGGTGGCGGTGGTGAGAACGGTGGTGCTACTTCTCCAATGTATTGGGTGTCAGAGTGGAATAGACTTTGGATATTAAGGGTCGCAGGGTTAGGGACAAGGATTTGAAATGGGGCAGGTTCCCACTGATGTTGTACCTCGGTGATCGAGGGTGTGGAGTTGGATGACTTGGTTGGTGTATGTAATGCGGGAACGAGATCGTTATCGTCAAATGGGTCTGGCCCGAAAGGGTCGTAATCAATATCAAAGTCTTCTAGACCGTCCAGTGGTACACCGAATACTTCTATCCAGAAGTTATCGATTTCCCTATCTGTAAGCCCGTGCGATCTAAGAAGATCTCGTACTTCGTAATTCTCCGTTATGTAAAGTGAGGGAGGTCTTGGCCTGTCACTTATTTGGGAATGCACTCAGGGTCCACAACCCTCCCTGCAGTGCTAATACGTAAACGGTATAGTACGGTATTTGACTTTTATGAATTGATTTAAACTAAACTGGATCCGAACGGTTGTCCAGTTAGCACTATACCCCTAATAGGTACGGCCTTTCTCAGAAGCCGGTGGTCAAGTGACAGCTACTTCCAAGGATTACGAACAATGTATTTATGTATGTACGAATATAGCCTTCAGAGGCCTAGACCAGGGCAATTTAACGTGCGCAGGGGCTGGTGAGGCTGGTCCCACGATGCGAGTGACGTAACGTGTCACTACTCCGGCACTGGTATCCTGTGCACAGGTAACCCTATCAACCGGGTTAGGTTCTTTGGTTTGCGTAGACTGGGAACGTAGAGTAAGACTTTTATGGATGTCTCACAGAACCAGGGGTGACGGTTTTATTGTCCGACAACAAATAACGCTTTATACTCTGCGGAAGAGTGTATGAGCCCCCGATATCAAGAAGTTCCCTTTACCCTGGGGTCCGGGTTCGAGCGTGATGCTCTAGTTTACAAGCGTTGGGGCAGTAAGGATGTGTAAGAGTCGAGTTCTACTATCAGGACTACCCCTTGACGTGACGTCTTAGGGCCCCAACAGCAGACTATAGAGGAGAGGAGTGAGGGTAGAGTGGAAACCCGAGAGAACTCGACTGAGGACTCTGGGTGCTATCTTGCTCAGTTTATATACTACAAGAGTGGTCTGTGCACCACTCTAATAATAGTAGCTACGCTGAGTAAGTATGAGTAAAAAGAATAACATAATCGGCCCCCGCTGCTGCGCATTGGTAAGCCTGAGTCATAGTCCATGAGTCATCGGTCCAGTAGTCCTTAATCTAATCTAATCGTTATCTAATCTAATCTAATCTTAGCGCTGACTAGATAAGATAGACGCCAACCTGACTAAGATGTTTGGCTACAGCTATTGTAAAATACAAGAAAAAGAATAAAAATGTCTTAGAGATTTTGACCGTTGAGAACAGGTCATGCATGACACAAGTCACTGCAAGTCACTGCAGGTCTCTGCAGAATTACTGCAGGCCACTGCAGGTCTCTGCAGAATTACTGCAGGTCACTGTAGAATTACTGCAGGTCACTGCAGGTCACTGCAGGTCTCTGCAGAATTACTGCAGGCCACTGCAGGTCACTGCAGATCACTGTGGATTCACTGCAGGTCTCTGCAGAATTACTGCAGGTCACTGTGGATTCACTGCAGGTCTCTGCAGAATTACTGCAGGCCACTGCAGATCACTGCAGATCACTGTGGATTCACTGCAGGTCTCTGCAGAATTACTGCAGATCACTGTGGATTCACTGCAGCCCACTACAGGTCACTGCAGGTCTCTACAGAATTACTGCAGGCCACTGCAGGTCACTGCAGAATTACTGCAGATCACTGTGGATTCACTGCAGATTGCTGTGGATTAACTGCAGGTCACTACAGGTCACTGCAAAATTACTGCAGGCCACTGCAGGTTACTGCAGAATTACTGCAGATCACTGTGGATTCACTGCAGAATTACTGCAGATCAATGTGGATTCACTGCAGGTCACTGCAGGTCACTGCAGAATTGCTGCAGAATTACTGCAGATCACTGTGGATTCACTGCAGGTCACTGCAGGTCTCTGCAGAATTACTGCAGATCACTGTGGATTCACTGCAGGTCACTGTGGATTTACTGCAGGTCACTGCAGGTCTCTGCAGAATTACTGCAGATCACTGTGGATTCACTGCAGGTCTCTGCAGGTCTCTGCAGAATTACTGCAGATCACTGTGGATTCACTGCAGGTCTCTGCAGGTCTCTGCAGAATTGCTGCAGAATTACTGCAGATCACTATGGATTCACTGCAGGTCTCTGCAGGTCTCTGCAGAATTACTGCAGAATTACTGCAGATCACTGTGGATTTACTGCAGGTCTCTGCAGGTCTCTGCAGAATCACTGTGGATTCACTGCAGGTCTCTGCAGAATCACTGTGGATTCACTGCAGGTCTCTGCAGGTCTCTGCAGGCTTGCTGCAGATTCACTGCAGGTTCACTGCAGGTCACTGTGGATTCACTGTCAGCACTGTCAGCACTGTGGCACTGTGGGCACTGCAGCTGTCTGCAAACATTCTGCCAATTCACTGCCAGGTTACTACAAAATCACTGCAGATTCACTGTGGGCACTGTGGGCACTGCAGGTTTCTGCAAACATTCTACTTGAAGTCTGTGACTTGTCTGCCAGTCCTGCAACACTGTGGGCACTGTGGGGAAACCCCAAGTTTGCTGATGTTCTTCGTTTCAAAAAAAGAAAGTGGCACCCTTAGACCTAGTGTTGTCAATGGCTCGGCTAATAGCTGCTAGCCGGCTTAGCTTAGCTGGATTTTAGCCAAGCCATAGCCTATTTTTGGCTATAGCTATAATTAGCTAAGCTAAGCTAAAAGTCAGCTATAGCCAGCTATAGCTTCGGACAAGCTGTTCTCCTCCATCTACCAGCAGCCTTCCTAGCCTAGATATTGGCTTCCTGGGCTGCTGGATGCTTCCCCTTTACCTCCTCTCCATCTCAAGAAGGTTTGGAAAGTGGTTTTGTGAGTGGGGTGTCTTGGATGAGGTCTGGGCATTGAGTAAGTTTGATAGTGTCATATCTTGTTCATTTCTGCTCGGATTACCTTTATTCAGGTGTAAATTGGAAGCTCCCTACTCACTATTTTTCAACGCATTGACTGCACTTCAAGTGGCACCCTTGTTCATCCAGTGCATGTCATTTTCTCTGATCACATCTGAGTTGGGAACTTTCCTCAAACCATATCTTCACCATTCCTGGGCAGATTTCCTTCAAACATAAATCAATGGAAAGCCCTCTTATCACTATTTCTCTTCACACTAACCGCTTGACGAGCGGTGCCTTTATTCTCCTGTACTTTGTCATTTTCTGCTGAATACCCCTTTCAAGTCATATCTCGGCCATTTCTCAGCGCTTTTCCTTCAAAAAGGAATTGGCTAAAAGTCCTTTTATCATCTTTTCTTGTCCCATTAACCGCTTAACAGGCAGCACCTTCGTTCTCCAGTAATCTGACAATTTGTGCTGCAGGGGTGACTGAAGTCATATCTCCACCATTTCTGGATGGATTCCCTCAAACAAAGCGTCGTCAGAGAGCCTTTCCATTGCTCTTTTACTGTGTATTAACTGTTTAATGAGCAGCACCTTCATTCTCCCAGTATTACCAATTCTTTGCTTGAAATGACCAGTTTGACCGATTTTTTTCAGCTTAGTTGTCTCCATTTCTGCTCATAGTACCATACATCATGAATAAATACATGTATCGTTATCAGATACAATGACTGGGACTGTATTGGGCAGACATAATTGGGTAACCATCGGAAAATTGGCTATGGCTATGTAGGTCTTATTTCACACAAATTTAAGTTAGCCGACCTGTCAGATTTAAACACCCCTTTAAATTGCCTAAAATGAACATGCTCCCACCATTGCTGAGTTGAGCTGTGCGAGCCTGACAGTTCAAAGGTGAACTGTTCTTTCTCTGCATGCTGGCATCGGTTACTGCCTTAGCACCTGTGTGATCCTCACAGCTTCTTCGGTGTGCTGCTTGAAGGTGACATGTGTACTAGTTAGTAGATCAATCGAAGTACTTACACACTCCATGCCTCGCACCCCTCGCACCCCTCGCAAGCCTCGCCCAGCCTCAGGCACTCTCCACCTGCCTAGTCCTACTCCATCTCCCACAAAGGCTCGAAGCCCCAAGAAAGCCCGACGAGCTGAGCCTGGCAGGCCTGCCCCATCAGTTACCGAACTGCTTGAGCAAAGCCAGCAGACCACAGATCAGTGGTACAAATCTGAGAGAAACTAAAAGGGATATGCTGGCTATGTGAAGAGTGGGAAACAATGGTTGGCAGGTTGGGCAGCAGAGGACAGAACTGACGACAACTCTGAGGAAGGGAACACGAGGGCACACCTTGCCCAGGCCTTTGAGACCATCAGTGAGCACACTCCTGTCGCCCTTAGGCTGCTTGCAGCCTATAAATGTGAGCACCAGGGATGCACTTTTTCGACAGCAGAGGGACTGCGATCGGCATTCAAAGACTACTTTGAGAGGTATGTCTTTGTTTGGTTGCCTCTTGTTCAAGCACCCACCATCCTCTAATTTTCAGAGTCCTTGGCTGTCAGGGAGAGTTTTGGAGGTACAATGCCCACATACAGAGCTGGGAAGGGAACCCAGTCTTCCAGACTGATTTCAAGACCTATTACGAGTCACTCAAGAATCGGGAGAACAGGACAGGGACAGTGACTCAAGCCCTCCCAATGTTTCCAAGAGATTTAAAGGTTATCATGGACTATCTGGATAGCAAAGAGGCAGCAGAGGCAATTCCAATCACTCGGCAATTGTACTTCAAGGCTTTTGCGACAACAGCTTTCACACTTTGGACCAGGTCAGTTTCACAATCCATCTTCCATGTTCTCTCAGAGTTTAGCTGATTGAAACAACAAAAACAGGAATGACGAGCTCATTAACCTTCGCTTTAGTAATCTCAAATTGTGCCAGCGATCAGAAGCTGGTTTGCTTCATCATGAGATACAGCTTGTTTTTCGCAAGACAAACAAAGACCCAACCAAAGGCAAGTATGAGAGCCATTTGTATTCAACTTTATTGGCTCTAAACAAGTTTGGTTACAGGACAGGATTATCGCATACCACCAGTTTCCTCCCTTGAGATTGACTGCTATACTCACCTGCTGAATTGGGTTTCACATCAACAGAACCTCATTGCTCGGCCTTTGGGAGAGGATGACTTTGTCTTTCCAGCTATTGCATCCACAGGGCAGATCAAATTTGGGGAGAGCACGAGTCGGTCAGGTTTTGAGGCCATCATGGACGATATCATCCAAAGGTCAGGTGTCATGCAGGGTTGTAATGGGAAATTCACAACTCACTGCTTCCGGCGAGGTGGTGCCCAGTATCGCTTCATGTATGCCCCGAGGAAGTGTGAGAATGTAAGCCTCACTATCTTCATTTTGCCTGATTGGTGTTTAATGATCCAGCAGAATGGGACCCTCATGCGATATCTTCTTGAAGAATTAACTGCATACGAGGAGGGATTTAGCAATATCATGATGGAAGACAGGGCTTCAGACCAACATGAATCCTTCATGGGTTCTCAGGACCCGATGGCTTCACCAACAAAGCAAGACATCTACAACATGGAGGAGGGCTTCATTCACAAGTTTGAGGACATGTTTCAAGCCTATGTGAGGAGTACCCCAATGCGCCCTCCGAGTCGTCACAGTAGCACTCCTGCCCAGTGCATTGTCAACTCTTCCAAGTTTGTCACATTCCTTTCTCTGGAACTACAGCTTACTAAACTAGTACTTTTACAGTTACACCTACCAAACATTGCAAGCCCCAAGGGGAAGATCCATTTCCATGTCCAACTATTGAGCCTCCCTCTTTTCTTAAGCCTTCTCGCATCCCCAGAACAACGACACTTGATGATGTACTTGAATACTGGGAAAAGGGGGCTCCTGAGAAGGGGTTGGTTGTCCCCTGAAGCTCTGGGCTGAAACATTTGACCAGCATGAGTACCAGTCAGAGGCAGTGAAGTTGAGTAACATTCGGTTTGTATGGGAAGAGTTTGCGATGCATTGCAAGGGTAATATTGAGCAGTGAGCAGTTTGAAAGAGAGTACCCTGGTCTGCAGGATCAGTATACAAAATTGCTCAAGGCAGTTAGGGATGCAAGAAAGGCAAGGGGAGAAGCCAAAAGTCGCCTTCGGACTCGTCACCAAAACTAGTTAGAAAACTGTCAGAACTAAGCACTTTGCGAGCAATCTGTCATATTTGAGCAGTTGTGCACCAGAATGTCACTTGCAAAAAGGATGTGCAATTTGAACACCTTGGTGTTTAATTGTGGCATTCAAACACTTTTTGACATATGCTAAGGATGCACATATGCCTTGCAACTGTTTTCCTCATACATGTCAGGAACTGTCTTAAATCTACATCAATTATGTGGCTGGATATGCAGTATCCCAGGTGACTATGCAACATAGTTGACCAAAATTTAAGCAAAATTTAAGCAAATTTAAGGAAGTGCCAGATTTGAACACCTCCACAAGTCCATCGCCATTTCACTTTCTGATCTTATATCAAACTCAAAGCATCAAACAGTGCATGGTATTCATTGCATGGTTCCTACTTGCAGCTACTAATCCTCATTCATCCCATACATACTGTATGTCACTATTGTCATCTTCAAGTAGCACCTCCCATGCCTTGTCCTCGGTTGCAAGCCCTTTCTGGAAGTCCTCCACACCTTTGCTAAGCGATTTGGTGTCACAAAAGCCAGACCAGCCTGGCAGAATGTGTTTGGATCTTCATCATTGTCCACCTGCCAAGGTGCGATCATTTGGAGGGCAGTACCATGTGCATCGGCATTCCTCCAAATGCTGAAACTGTTGGCTGAAGGGGCAACTTGAATGCCATACTGTGCCAGATAAAACCCACCACCATATTCATCACCTTTGTTTCTTGATGTTGTCCAAGCTTATACTTGTGGGGTTGTTCCTCTTGATGGATAGCTCTGCAACATTGGATATCACCTATTTTCTTGATAGAGATACAGGGACTTACCTAGCATAATTGCGAGCCATAACTCCACATGGAGGGGCAAGTTGCACTCCTGAAAATTCAAAAGGGATCCCATCCACAATTACCTTATATGACCCTTCCTGAGAGTCGAGCTGGTGGCTTGCATCCATCACTGGCATTTGAGTTTGCTTAAGCCAGTCATCGGTATCGGCAATGACTTCAGGAGGCAGCCAACCTCGGCAGAGGTTCCAAAAGAAGGCGAAGGCAGCCGAGGTCCGCTTGTCAATGTCGCGGGTGTTGGTTTCTTGGATATGATATTCCGAGCCCAGTTGAAGGCAGGCTTACTTCGGGCACCAGCAGTATAGCCGACTTGGACAATTGATCCAGGGTCCTCTAACTATAGTTTTGTCAGGAATGATAGATGATCAGGCACTGATCAGGCACCAAGGCCAACTCACCCTGATTGATTTCTTTAATTTTGATGCCTCGGTTGTTATGGCATCGACAGCCACCACAGCCCCCTCGTCCTTGCAAGCATTGCAATGACAATGAGGACTATTTCTCCTGTTTCTGAATCCTTGATGATGGCACTTTTCTCAGGGCCAAGGGACAGGCAAAGCTGATTTTGATCAAGGCAATGGAAGGATGTTGTTTCAATCGGGAATCTGGTTGGCGACCATGGTAAATGTGGTGATACCAAAGGTCCCAAATCTCTTGAGATTCAATAACCCAGTGATCTGTAATCCATTTTGTCAACAATACAAGGCCATGGAACAGGATGGCACATACTATTGGGTGGATAAGGTTTCTTAAGGCGATCAAGCATGATCAGAGGTCCGATGCTCTCAAGGAACCTATCTCGGGCTTCCTGTTGCCTGGGAGACTTCCAGTTGAGCCCTAGGTTGAGCACAAGTCGCTTGTGCTCCATGGCAAGATCAGCCTTATTCTTGGTGCGAAGGGCAATTGCAGCTTGTATCGCTTTGCTAAGGGATGCAGGGTGTCGGCCACAGAATGCAAGGAAAGCTGCAAATAGCTGCTGGTTGGCAGCCATGGCAGGAGGGGCCTGGAGTTTGGATAGATGGTATCGCAAGTAGCTAGAGGCTACAGCAGTGCTATCCTGTCGCACAGCACAACTGATAAGATGTCTCAGTCTTGCATCATCGGCAAGACCCTCCACAAGCTGTTTCCAGTAGTCTGCTTGCTTCTGGGGTTTACTTGGGTCCATCGGCATAGTGTGCAGGTTGTAGAAGTTGCCAGGTGCTGTGACAGTACTCGGTGGGTGTGCAGAAGTTGTGCACCACCAATTTCTCGCAAACCAAATATATTCATTTTTCCCTACTGCCACCCTAGACTAATTCCTTGGGGGCTATTTAATACCTCCTCACCTACACTTCAGCACCTTGCATGCACTAGCACCTCGCACATAATGGGACCTTGCAAGCAGTTTGGCTGCAGGCACACATGGTGCTACCCTTGTCATGTGGCAACCAGCATGAGGTAGCAGCACCATCTGCACCATTCGCAACTGCATCTCAGGAATACAAAAACTACTACTGGTGGGGAAGCCACTGGGCCAGTCATTGGCACTGTGAAAGCGGCTGCAACAAATTCATTAGCAGCAGGTGGGTGTCGCGGGAGGATGTGGTTGGCTTAAATTATATGCAGAAGAAAAGAAAAGAAAAGAGATAAGCACGAGGGGCCCAGATTGAACAAGTCCTGGGCCCTGGTCATCGTGTGGGTCAGGTGGATGCGGCGGCGAGCAGGCTTGGTGGAGAGGATGTGAATGGCTGCAACAAATTCATTGAATGGAGAGAAAAGAAAGAAAAAAAAAAAAGCACGAGGGGCCCAGACGAACAAGTCAACTGGGCCCTGGTTATTGGTGTGGGTCGATTGGATGTGGTGGCGGTGGGAGCCAACTGGGTCCCGGTCATCAGTGTTGGGTTGGGTGGATGCGGCGGCGGGTGGGAGTCGTGGAGAGGCTGAAACAAATTCATTAAATACAGAAAAAATGAAAAGAAAAAAAGAGAAACGTACGCGAACAAGTCAGCTGGGCCCTGGTCATCGGTACGGGTAGAGTGGGTGCGGCGGCAGGTGAGTGTTGAGGAGAGGATGCGAATAGCTAAAACAATTCATTAAATACAGAAAGAAAAAAAGAAAGAAAAAAGAAAAAGTACGGGGGGCCCAGACGAACAAGTCAACTGGGCCCGTCATCGGTATGGGTAGAGTGGATGCAGCGGCGGGTGGGAGTTGACTGGGTCCCAGCCATCGTGTTGGGTCGGGTGGATGCGGCAGCAGGTGGGTGTCGAGGAAAGGATGCGAATGGCTGAACAAATTCATTAAATACAGGAAAAAAGAAAAGAAGAAAAGAGAAAAACGTACAAAAGGCGGTGTGGGTCAAGTGGATGCAGTGGCGGGTGGGTGTGGAGAGGATGCGAATTGCTGAAACAAAATTGAATACAGAAAAAACGAAAAGAAAAAAATGAAAAACGTACGGGGGGCCCAGACAAACAAGTCGGCTGGGCCCCGGTCATCGGTACGGGTAGAGTGGATGCAGCGGCGGGTGGGAGTTGACTGGGTCCCAGTCATTGGTGTTGGGTTGGGTGGATGCGGCGGCGGGTGGGTGTTGAGGAAAGGATGTGAATGGCTGAACAAATTCATTAAATACAGGAAAAAAGAAAAGAATAAAAGAGAAAAACGTACGAAAGGCGGTGTGGGTCGAGTGGATGCGGCGGCGGGTGGGTGTGGAGAGGGTGTGAATTGCTGAAACAAAATTGAATACAGAAAAAATGAAAAAAAAAAATGAAAAACGTATGGGGGCCCAGATGAACAAGTCAGCTGGGCCCCGGTCATCGGTACGGGTAGAGTGGATGCGGCTGCGGGTGGGAGTTGACTGGGTCCCAGTCATCGTGTTGGGTCAGGTGATGCGGCGTACACAACCGTGTACGACATGGCCGGCATCGCAGCACGAATCTCTCTCACCAACCGGTCGTACCATCTCCGATACACCCTGTCACCTTGTCGGACAGCCCATTGCTGCTGCAGGTGATACCCGTCACACCCTCGTCATGATGCTTCTTCTTTCCTGCACCCCGAGAAGTACATTCTTCGCAGCCATCTTGCGGCTCTCCAGGTCAATCACCTCTTGAAAACCGAACACGATGATATCCGGTGGCTCGTCCACACTGCTCAGCACATTACTGAACAAGCTGACATTGGCATTGTTTCCGGTAAGCGTTTCCGGCCTGGCAGCACCGCAGTTCCATGAGAAGACGAGAGCGGTGATATCCCTAAAGGAGCTGAATGAGTCTTCCTTCTTCTGCACCTCATGTGGGTCAGGTGGATGCGGCAGCAGGTGGGTGTTGAGGAGAGGATGGGAATTGCTGAAACAAATTCATTGAATACAGAAAAAACAAAGAGAAAAAAAAAAGAAAAACGTACGAGGAGCCCAATCATCGGTACGGGTAGAGTGAATGCGGCGGCGGGTGGGTGTCAAGGAGAGGATGTGAATGGCTGAAACAATTTCATTAATACAGAAGAAACGAAAAAAAAAAAAAAATGCACGAGGGGCCCAGACGAACAAGTCAGCTGGGCCCCGGTCATTGATGTGGGTCGGGTGGATGCGGCAGCAGGTGGGTGTCGAGGAGAGGATGCGAATTGCTGAAACAAATTCATTGAATACAGAAAAAATGAAGAGAAAAAAAAAAGAAAAACGTACGAGGGGCCCAGCCGACTTGTTCGGCTGGGCCCCGGTCATCGGTACGGGTAGAGCGGATGCGGCGGTGGGTGGGAGTCAAGTCGGCTGGGCCCCAATCATTGGTATGGGTAGAGTGAATGCGGCGGCGGGTGGGTGTCGAGGAGAGGATGTGAATGGCTGAAACAATTTCATTAATACAGAAAAAACAAAAAGAAAAAAAAGAAAAACGTACGAGGGGCCCAGACGAACAAGTTGACTGGGCCCTGGTCATCGGTGTGATTCGAGTGGATGCGGCGGCGGGTGGGTGGAGGCGGAGAGGGAAGAACAGTGGCTGTGTAGCGCGATAAACAATGCCACATGACCTCCAACATGAAACCACATGACCAGTGGCCATTTCCGACCTTCCATGTTAGGAAGGTGTGTCGAATTTCGGCGCACAGTATTGTCAAATCATCATCTCATCCAAACCCATACATATTGCAGTCCTACTACCTTCTTTAATACAGAGAAATCATTTAATTAGTCGTTTGATTTATGCACATATTCCATCGTTGTTTCAAATGACTGGAGCACCTTGCCAATCAGTGCTTGATGACCAGGCTCATCGTCACTGCCACACAATTCTGCCAAGGAATGTAATGCCCATCTTGCTGTATGCTTGAGGCGACTTTTCTTGGGCTTCAAAAGCGACTCAACTGTGTGACCTGATACATCTTCCATCCCTGCAGCAAATAATTTGAGATTCGTTGAATTTAATGCATTTTCCCTCCTGATCTTCCCATCTTCACTCTGCCAGGAAGGTAAATTGGGATGGGTTGCTGTGATTTTGCTGAGCCAAAGCTTGAGGGCAGCAGTTTGGACAGGGCATCCACACCCATCCAGATAATCGGGACCTTTATCAACCCGAACCTTACCTCGTGCCCCATCCTTGCAAGAGAGACATTTTTCAAGGTTGTTCTGAGCAGATAGTTTGGTCAGCACTGGTCATGCACAATTAGGAACAATTGAACTTACATGATTTGAAAATATTGGTTTTACAATTGACATCCCAACCTCGACACATCCTGGCCACTTTGCAGGATCATCCCTTGCCTCTTTCATCATTTTGGGGGTCATCAAGACCCTCTTGCCTGCCTGGTAGTCCCATATCTTGAAGCACGGACCTGACATTCAGGGTACGAGTGAGAGGGAGTTAATAAATGATTAGATTTGCATTGCACCTGAACTCTTGGGGTGAGAACTGGCTGCTTCTTGTGGAGCAATTGGTTCAGTGATTGCCTCATGCCCAATCAACCACTCCCGAATGTTAGTAATTTCTTTCATGCTACCAGGAATCTCGCTGGCCATGGCTGGCCATTTGATCTTAGCAGGATGGAACTTGAGCTCGCCACAAGCCTTGTATATGGCCTTCTGCAGGTTGGTAGAGGCCATTTTCAATGTGTCAAAGTTGTCAAAACCTGATGTGTGCTCCCCTGACAAGATCTCTTCTCGCTTGGCAAGCCATGCTTTCTCCCAGATTTTACAACAGAGAAGGGGACCTTATCCAGAATTGCATTTGCTGGATGGGATGCTGCAGGTGAGCATCTTGGAAGGAATAAAGGTGTGCGACTCACAGGCTTGCTTAAAGTCCTGATCAGTCTCAGGATCATTGTCCACGTCCATTTTTTCACCTTGTTAACAAGGTTAATGTCAGTACAGTGAAGATAAAGGTAGAAGATGATGAAAAAAATCTGAGTTGGCATTTTGCACAAGGGAAATGTATGCGACGCACACATTCTGGCAGTGGATGTCATGGCTGAACATGTGTAGGCAGGTGTTCCAGCCAAACATGTCCTGCAGTGAAGTGCGCACAATGAACATTCTGGCACACCTGTCAAATACTGACAGATCATGTTGGGATATGTGCAAAGCAAACATTTACATGGACATGCACAGCACCAACATGTGCAAGCAGAACATGTACAGAACAAACATTTGTCTTCTGACATGTCTTTTGATACTGACCTTCAAGATCATTGATTCCAGTGGCAGGCACTCCCCCTCCATTGCCTTCTGGCACTCCTTGCTCTGTACCTAGAGTAATTGAATAATTGTGAGCATGAGAATATGATTGGAACTTCAAACAGAGAAACTGTTATAACCAAGCATGTCCTGCAGAGAAGTGTATGTAATCAACACTTTGACATGACTGTCAAATACTGACAGGCCATATTGGAAAGTGTGCAAAATGAACATTTATGTGAACATGCACAAAGATGACATGCACAGCACCAACATGTGCAAGCAGAACATGTACAGAACAAACATCTGTCTTCTGACATGTCTTTTGATACTCACCTTCAAGATCATTGCTATTGATTCCAGTGGCAGGCACTCCTCCTCCATTGCCTTCTGGCACTCCTTGCTCTGTACCTAGAGTAATTGAGTAATTGTGAGCATGAGAATATGATTGGAACTTCAAACAGAGAAACTGTTATAACCAAGCATGTCCTGCAGAGAAGTGTATGTAATCAACACTTTGACATGACTGTCAAATACTGACAGGCCATATTGGAAAGTGTGCAAAATGAACACTTATGTGGACATGCACAAAGGTGATAGGTGCCAGCAGAACATGTGCAAAAGGAACATTAATGTCGACATGCACAAAGGCAACAGGTGCCAGGAGAACATGTGCAAAATGTACATTTATGTGGACATGCACAAAGGTGACAGGTTCCAGCAGAACATGTGCAAAAGGAACATTAATGTCAACATGCACAAAGGCAACAGGTGCCAGGAGAACATGTGCAAAATGTACATTTATGTGGACATGCACAAAGGTGACAGGTTCCAGCAGAACATGTGCAAAAGGAACATTTATGTCGACATGCACAAAGGCAACAGGTGCCAGGAGAACATGTGCAAAATGTACACTTATGTGGACATGCACAAAGGTGACAGGTGCCAGCAGAACATGTGCAAAAGGAACATTTATGTGAACATGCACAAAGATGACAGTGCCAGCAGAACATGTGCAAAAAGAACAGTTCCTCTCTGATGTGGCTTTCAATGCTCACCTTGACCATTGTTGCCACTTCCAGTGGCAGCTCTTCCCTCTCCATTGCCTTCTGGTGCTTGCTGTCCTGTTACCAGAGTAATTGTGAGCATGAGAGTACAAATTAGAACCTCATAAATAGCAAGTGTTCAGACACAACATGTCCTGCAGGGAAGTGCACACAATTGACACTTTGAGATGACTGCCAAATCTGACAGGTCATAGGAAGTGTGCAAAGAGAACACTTATTTGGGCATGCATAAAGACAACAGATGCCAGCAGGACATGTGCAGAACAAACACCTACCCTCTGACATGACTTTTAGGTGCTCACCTTGAGCATTGCTGTCATTCCCACTGGCAGGTGGCACCCCCTCTCCATTGCCCTCTGGCATTCCTTTCCCCATGCCTAGAGTTATTGTAAGCATGAGAGTATAAATTGGAACCTCAGACAGAGCAAGTGCTCTAACAGGACATGTCCTGCAGGGAAGTGCACATAATCAACATTTTGTCATGCCTGTCAAGTTCTGACAGGTCATGTTGGGAAGTGTGCAAAGAAAACACCTATATGGACATGCATGGAAATGACAGGTGACAGCAGAATGTGTGTAGAATGAACAGTTCCTGCCTGACATGGCATTTGGTGCTCACCTTGACCATCGTTCCTGCCCCCAATGGCAGGACCTGCATCTCCACCTGCACCTCCCTCAGAATCTCCTTGCCCTGTGCCTGGTGCAATGGTGAGAATTATAACATATGCTGCCAGCAGCCCAACTAATACCTTGATCACGATAGATTTTATAGGCTTCTAGAGCCTCGACGACTTGCTTGAAGTGGGCTGTGAAGGTGGTAAACACCTAGTACCCAAAAAGTAGCTGCTGTGATGCTTACCATCACCTCCCAAGGCTTCTCGCCTGCCTTTGCCAGTTCTTTTGAATCGGTCCATAAACTGACTGGCACTGGTGATGTGCTCACTGACATTCTGGGGGGTCAGTTCCGAAAAAGGAATTGGCTCATATTGAGCAGTGGCTGCAGCTGTCTTGGCTTTCGGCATCTTTCTATCAAGAGATAAATATGTGGGAGGAGCACAGGTGTGGAAATCATACAGTTGGCAGCGATGGGATGGATCAGTACAACTCAGGGATCCAATTGCGATATCCGAGTCGGTGTTGATGAAACACAAACAAATGGCAAGGGGTCGTGTGAAACTGTCACATCACATGTGCCTCAGGCAGACCAAGGCACGTGACCTGTTGCTATCACACAGCTCATGTTGGGTTGCATGCGAACTGTTGACATTGCACAGTTCATGCAGGCGTGCTTAAATCTGACAGTTGCTGCACCCACTGTCGGGCCTTAAATCTGCAGCACTAAGTAGCTATAGCCGAAAACTGGCTATGGTGACTTAGCTTAGCTGTAGCTTAGCTAAGCCTAGCTTTGACAACACTACTTAGACCTTGCCAGGACTATTGTTACCTGAATGAATGGAAAGCTGCCTTTATCACAAATTGCAGTTTATATGAACCAACAGTAATGTTCTTCAGTCTTTGTAATTAACCCTCAAAATTCCAGACCATGATGAACGAATACTTCCAGGATATGATTAATGAAGGATGGCTCATTATCTATATGGATAATATCCTGATCTGTGGAAAAATGAAAGAAGAAATACAGAAGCAAACTGAATGAGTCTTGAAGCACTTACAGGAAAAAGACCTATTTTTGAAATTATAAAAATGCAAATTTTGTGTTCAAGAAGTCAAATTCTTGGGTATGGTCATTACGCCTGGTCATCTTCAGATGGACCCTGTTAAACTTGCTGGTATTGGAGATTGGCCAACTCCCACAATGGTCAAACAAGTTAGATCTTTCCTCGGATTCGGAAATTTCTATAGATGATTTATTGGCAACTTTGCCGCTATAGCAAAACCATTGACAGACTTGACAAAGAAAGGTTTAACCTTCAGTTGGACACCTGATTGTCAAATGGCCTTTAATGAATTAAAACGCAAGTTTTTGTCTATGCCAGTCCTGCGCATGCTGGATCCCACAAGACCATTTATTCTACAAATGGACGCCTCCAATAAAGCTACTGGAGCAGTATTGAAACAAGCTGATGCCTCCGGGTCCCTCCACCCTTGCAGTTTCATATCACATGCCTTAACCATGACGGAACAAAACTACCAGATTTATGACCAAGAACTATTGGCAATCATTAAAGGACCACAGGCATGGTGCCATTTGTTACATGGATCACCACACTCTATCATAGTCCATTGCAATCACAAAAACCTTTCATTTTATAGAACTCCGCAGCAGTTAACACCTTGACAAGCTCAATGGTCTATGAAGCTATTGGAATTTGATTTGAAAATTGAGCATGTACCCAGAATGAAAATGTTTGAAGCGGATGCATTATCCTGCTGACCCAATCATATGAAAGATGATGATACTCCAGATGATGTTATCATGCTACCAAATAACAAATTCATTCGCCTTATTGCCACAGATCTTGCTCAGAAGATTCGAGATGCTATGTCACTTGACAGCTTTGGAAAAACCATCATTGAAGTTATAGAATCACAACGTGCTCCGCCTATAAAATCTAAACTTCAAGATTGTGTTAGGATCGCAATCCTAGCCCCTCAATTTTGGTTTACTCTACAGTCATATGGGATGACTTCTATACATGTTATATCAGGCCTGGGGCCTTATGGGACACTATGGATGCCAATGGTTGAGTCAGCGCATGGGAGCACTCACCAGAGGGCAAGACGATGGTTGGAAGAACCATCCAGTACTATATATGGAAGACGGCCAGACTAGGAAGGTGGATCGCCACCTTGATGGCATCACACTTGGCATCAGTGCATCAGGAGGATCAGCGCATCAAGCCATCACACATCAGACGAAGGCGCAAGACAGCACGCATGTCTATAAAGGATCGTGATGGGAATGCACAATGCCTCAAGGCATTGCTCCTTATGGTCAGGGTCTAGAGCAGTCCAGAAGAGGTCTATGAGTGGAGCAAGAGCGGCCGCGCCCATATGCGCTCATATGCGCAGCAACTGCGGCAGCGCCCAAGCACATGCTCACCAAAACAATAAGAGTGAGTCAGAGTGGGGGAGTGCCGGTGGGTCTAGAAGTTGCGAGGGGTCCTCATAGAGTAGTATATAAGTAGGTACAATGTAGCTGGAGTCTCCCCAGACTTCAGATAGTTTATTTCTACCCCAATCTATCCCAGTGTCGTCTCCTTTCTACTCTCTGGCCAGCGACGAGGCCTGTGGGCCCCTTAAGGGGATTGTAAGGTTGTGGTTAGGGGCATGAGCTCATAACAGATTGGGCGTTTGTTGACAGAATCATTTGATACATTGACAGAGCATATATTCCTGATCTTGGAATGCTCCGCATGAATATTATCAAAACAGTTCATGAGTCGCCTACTTCCAGACACCCTGGATGCTTGAAAACTTTAGAACTATTACAACGGGATTACTGGTGGCCAGGAATGTATAAACATGTCAAAGAATGGATTACAGGCTGCGCTAAATGTCAGCAAATGAAGGTGAACACTCACCCCAACACCCTGGCCCTCCTACCAATTGGATCTAAGGTGACTCAACCATTTCAACAAGTTATGAGCACCACCTATCACCTGCAGACCGATGGAGAAATGGAAGTTAATCAAGAACTAGAAGTATATCTCCGAATATTCTGTGCAAACAAAGCCCATACTTGGAAACAACTATTACCAATTGCCAAATTTGCCCATAATAATTGTCATCATGATTCAGTTAAAGCATTGCCTTTCCAGCTTATGTATGGAACAAACCCTGTTGCATTACCCACTGTGGTGCAGAAAATGACAGCACCAGCAGCAGAGGAATGGCTACAGATGTTACAAAAAGCCAGGGAAGAGGTGCTTGCTGCGCATGAACTAGCCAGACAAATGGTTGCTAGATGAATCAGAGATAAGTCAATCAAATTTGAAATAGGAGACAAAGTCTGGCTTGAAAACAGGAACCTTAATATTCCATACCAATCTAGGAACTAGCACCAAAACAAGAGGGACCCTTCCACATTGAGCAAGTATTAGGACCAGTAATGTATAGACTCAAACTTCCAAACAATGGCGCATTCATCCAGTCTTTCACACATCACTCCTTATGCCATATAGGGAAACTGAAATGCATGGACCAAATTATACAGCTGTACCTCCTGATCTTGTAAATGGACAGGAGGAGTTTTGAAGTTGAGGCAATTCTTGCACACCAAAGCGTGGAGCAGGATATCAATATTTGGTTAAATGGAAAAACTACGGTCCAAACAACAATTCCTGGGAACCAGAATGCAATTTAGGCAATGCTGTGGATATCCTGCAAGCATATAAACAGAGAAGACAGTTGTAAAATATCTATGTCTTGCTACCATAACTGCCAAATCCTTAAGCAAAACATCTGATACATGAAGAAATATTGTTCTACTTGAGGACAATATTCCCCAAAACTCTACAAAAGATTCAGAGGACAAATCATCACATTTCCTATATATTGTCCTCCAACCTCTCCATTAGGACTACCACAATTAACTAAAATTATCCGGACTCAAGTGGCTCGACAGATCGCACACAGAACCTCAAGACTAACTGCTGGACATCTAATACACCCACAAGGACATGTGGAATTCCCATTCAATGCCTGTCTTCATTATCTCCCTAAATATATGGACCTCACATTTGATCCTGAAGAACTACCATACTACCCTGATGCAAGGTCACCATATCTTCCATTGCCCAATGTACCTTTAAATCACACATATAATGTGTATGCCAAGGCAGTCCTTCAACAAGAGGACCCTGCAAAATATGTCTTCATTCAGAATTTGTAACGCGCTGGTAAAAGATATCGAAATCTACCAATGGATTGCTGATTGACACATCCCAAACACACATTCCAACTTCAATGATGCAATGGATAACCTGGATTTCTTAGATGCACACAATGGCGCAGACAAACCTGTTATCCCTGACCCATCTGAACACGTCATGACACAAGACAATGACCCTGATGTAGGCATTGAGCATGGGAATGGGGTTTTCACCACTACCAGAAATGAGCTAAGCGAATCAGAAGAATCAGATGGAGAACTTGAATATGTTCCCAGCATCAGAGCACCTGTGTCATCTTACCAATTTTCGGAAGAAGAACTCCTGACTGTCAATTATGATGACAAAGTATTCAACTGAATATAAAAGGATGCCTTAGAAAGCGTCGGATTCCCCAACTTATTCACTATATCATGCCTGCCTTCTTCACCACCATTGCCTACCTTGTTGCTTTTGCCTTTGCCCTCCTGGTCACGGCATGTGGCCATTGTTATGTCGAACCCGCTGCCATCCTTTCACCCTTCCTTGCAGCCGCCCACAACCTCCCCCTCGAGGTCTTTGTCAACACCACCACCATCACCATAGACAACTTCGAATTTGCCAATCTCCCCAAACTCCATGAGCATCTGGCCAAACTTGCTGACACCATTACTGTCCCCATTGTACCCACTCCGCCCGTTGTCACCCGTCCTCATAATGCTATGCTTGACAACGTTAGTGACAACCTTGCCACCCTGGTCACCTACTTTAATCTGTTCTCTGAGCCACTCAACTTCATCACAGCTCTCACACTCACCACTGACCTGCATACTCTCACTTATGACAAATGAGATGTGATGCTTGCCCAAGCAAAACAGTTACAAAAGACCACGGCTGGACAAATTCATGGTAGAAGTCAGTGACTTCTTGCATATGAAGAGGGTAATGTTACAGTTCTCTTTTTGTTTCATCTACTTGTCTCAGTGGAGCGTTTCATACTCATCATTACTGCGCATTGTACAGCTTCAGACGCTATCTCCTTTCATAGTTACTTTCATGTTTCCTTTCTAAGGTAGCTACAGCCTTGTTCCTTTTACGGACTTCTTTGTTCTCTAAAACATATATAAGACCCAAGTGTCGTAGAGTAACCTCAGTTCCAACTTAGACGCTCATAATTACTGTGCATTGTACAGCTTCAGATGCTATCTCCTTTCATAGTTACTTTCATGTTTCCTTTCTAAGGTAGCTACAGCCTTGTTCCTTTTACAGACTTCTTTGTTCTCTAAAACGTATATAAGACCCAAATGTTGTAGAGTAACCTCATTTGTCATTGTTTGACTTAGCATCTAGACTCTTTGTCCAGTGACTGGGAGTGGACCAAGACTCTGCTTGTTGCTGTTGACTTAGAATGGACCACAACAAGGGCATTGTCCGTAACAGTCAGCAGGCATATGCTTCTTGGCGGGTATGTGCTTAAGTGTGAAGTTGAACAGTAGGATCCATCGGTTAATTGTATTATTTGGCTGGATGTCCAGGTTACTAATCATACCCTTGATGTATTTCACATCTACTTCAACAACTAGGTCCTTTATGCCAATAATGAAGATCTTGATGTCCCGGAACAGTCCATATAGCTCCAGTTTAGACTGTGAGTACTGCTGTTCATGCTTGTTGAATGTAATAGAGCCATAGCAGCTCAGATGGTGCTTCTTGTCATTGCCAATCTGTGAAAGCCAATACCCTACAGCATACCATGATGAGTCGACTGCCAAAATAACTTCATTTGCCAAGTCATAGTCAATTCCTCGTATGGTGGTGGAATTTATTGTGAGTAATTTTAATGCGTCAAAAGCGGCTATATGGTGGTCCATGAATTGGAATTTGGCATCCTTCTGTAAGAGGTCTGACAATGGTCTAGCATGCTCAGCATAATCCTTGATGTAAATGCGGACGGTTCCAAGGGTACCCAGGAATCTGTGCACTTCAGTGATAGTTTCTGGTACAGGCCAATTCTTGATTTTTGCTATCCGCAAGTCATCAGGAAGGTGTCCTTTGTACGTGCATTTGTGTCCAACAATCACTGCTTCCGGAATGCAGAAGAAAGACTTCTTGCCTGAAAATGTGCCTCTGGCATGTTTGATGCATTGGATAACTCAGTTAATATTTTGCACATGCTCCCATACAAACACCAAATGCCAGTGTTCTCTGGAATTGTTTCATAAGTGCCGTTGGGTAGTTCATACCGGGTTTCAGGCCTTTGCATGGACAGTCATCTACAAATGGCTTAGTGACATGTGGAATTTCCTCTTGCAAGATGAATGTTAGATTGCCATGCTGGACCTGCATGGAGTTTGTGTACCCCATTGGTATGGATGTTAGCCGGAATATGCCTAGCGGTGGCTGGAAGGTTGTGAGACCTTGAGATTCCATGGCAAGTCTATGCTGGTCAAATCTGACAAAGAGGTCGAATGTTGTGTAGCAGGAGTATCCTCCGAATGATTTGGTGAGTAGTTCTACATTTGGCAGTTGAGTGGAATCTTTGATAGCTACAGCGTTGAGTGGCTGTAAATCATGGACAATACGTAGTGATTTCCCATCTTTCTTGGTGCACAGAACCATCGGGATCAGTAGGATGAATTTGATGGTTCATAAACTCTGGATGCAATTTTGTCCTTGATGATTTTGATGATCTCATTGTACTTGCCAGGTGGAATTGGTATATTCTTGAGTACCTAGGGCACATGTTCAATTGTAGGAATCACCACCAAATCAAAGTACTCATTGGAAAATCTTCCTTTCTCTTCTTCGGTCCAAGCAACCCGTCTTTGTGTATCCAGATCAGGTAGTGGATGAGCTTTTCCTCTTTGGCAGTCAGAAATCCCATGGGGTTGATGTTTTGTCCATTGATGTGTTCTTTGGTGTATCTGGCACCTGGTGTGATGTCTGGTGGCTGTGTTGGTAGTATGGGAAGATTGGCGAGTGGATTGGATGGTATGCGGCGAATGATTTGGAATTTCTCTGGAAGTGTTGTGGCAACTGGTTTAATGCAGTTTGCAACTTTCTTATATGCTAGTGTTTTGGCAGGTGAATCAAATTCAATTTCTGCTGCAGTTATACTAGTATGTCCGTGGTATGGTAAAAGAAGGTTGCTGCTTATTTTTGGCACTGTGAGCATATCTACAAAATTGTCCCTGGCCAAGTGGTATGGATTATCCCCTTCTCTGACTATGTAGACTTCTGGCTTGTACTGTGCAGTTCAGTAGTGCTAGCTGGCAGCAGAAGGGTGGCTGTGCTGGATGGTGGTGGGGGAACGGTGGTATTAACAATCATCGTATTAAGTGGTAGTAAGTTGTTTGTTTTGATCTTCAGCATATGTACACTGTTCGGTTCCTTGATATTGACACGTTCAGCAGTTGGTGGACTGTGGGTGTCTTGTCTCTGTGGCGGCAATTCATCAACTATTAAAAACCCATTTTGGCTGTTCCTTGCCTTGTCCTCAGCTTTGTGATAAGGACTGTAGAAGTGCCTGTCTCGGGGCATGTGACCGTGATATCCTGATGTCTGATCGGGTAGTCGTGGGTGATGGCAGAGAAAAGTGTAAAGAAGGGGCAGCCGAGCAAAACTTCATATGGTGCATCTTCAACAATATGGGCTTGAATGTGCACAGTTAGTCCAGCTACTGTCATTGTCAGGTTTTCCGTGATGCTGAGGGTCATGTTCGTGGTGCTGTTGGCGGTCTCCATCATGATTTTTTTTGCTGCTGAGCAGCCAGCTCCTGTTTGCTCCCACTTGTCTTTTCAGATGACAATGATTTCGGACCCATTGTTGATGACACATTCACATGGTACCTTGCCTCCAAGGGTTGCGTCGATGGCTCAGAGGCTTTGAATTGGCTTGGTAGTGGCCAGTAGAACGTTGGCAGGATCCTCAATGTTGTTGTTTTCCTCATGTTTGGCTGCTGATACCTTGTTGCTGGACACAGAGTCCATGCGTTTGGTGGTAACCAGTTGACGTAAATCTTTCTGGATGGCCGGGGATAATGCAACAATGTCCTTGGCAGGCAGGGTTACAGGCAAGCGTAGTAAGTGGTCAAGGATCCTTTTTGATGCCATTGAGTTGTCAATCGGTGACCAAAATTTATATGTTGGGGCATACTTTTCTTTTTCCTTGCCCTTTGAATGAGGCAGTAGATGGAGATGGCTGGGTAGTTTGCTTAGATCTTGGAGCTGCCATTGTGGTTGTCTTGTGTTGCTCGGCTGCATAAGCGTCGGCTGTATTGGCTACTTCCAGGAGGTTAACTGATGCAACATGCTCCTGAGGTGTGTTTGGCTGTTTATTGTCCTTGTGCCATCTGTCCATGCATTCTTTGAAGGTCCAACCATGGTCTCGGAAGGGGAACCTGCTGGGGTCATTGCTGTTTGGCAACTGGATCCACCTGTTGACAATTTGTATCTTCCCACCTTTCACATATTCTTTGCAATTGCAGCACCAATAGGCTTGGTGGTTCGTGGCTCCGCAGAAGATGCATCTATTGAAAGGCAGCAGTCACCTGTACTGTTGTTGGGCAGCGGATGGAGTGAATGTCTGTGTTCGGTTGACGGGAGGCATTGGCATGGTGGAAGAAGTGGAGGTGCGTGGCATTGTCATGGCTAAGAGGGCGATGGCCAGTCAGGAGCTGATTACAAATTGTGTGGCACTGTTCATTCTTTGAGGTCATAACCATCATCAGGGTGGTTATCTGGGCATTTGATGGTAGTGATATCAGGTCTGACCTCATTGGGAATGCTGACATGTACATATTGCTTGCTTCTCATTTTGTCATGCAGTGCTTGGAGACAAGATAATTTGCCGTAGCTGCAAATTTTTGGTGGTATTCTGCTAGGACCATTTTGGTGGTAACACGGTGGTCTGGTATTGATTAGTAATTGATTGGAGGGCCATAATGGTGTGTTGGTGGTTGGGCAGAGCCTCTGGGTATACATCTTGGATAGCTGTTTTGTATGCTTCCCACAATTGATCTATCCCAAGCGCATTCTTTGCGGCCATCCACATTTCCAAAGACTTTTCATCAGTGTAATATATTGTCCATTTGATGTACTCAGCGTTGCCGGAGCATTGGCAGTCTTCACATATCATTTCTGTTAGGACTGATCCTACACAACCACAAGCCTCACTGAGATGATGAGAGAGAAGAGGTATGGATTGACACAGTAGACTAGTAAGCTGGGTAAGAGCAAACTATCTAGAGTCTTAGAGACTCCTACCTATAACGTGCTACCTTATATACCCCAACCATGGTCTGTGCGCAGCAGCCTCATGCCCCAAGGGCTATGCGCATGCAGCAACGGAACCATGGCGACTATCTATGCCTTCCCACGATGCCTGTGTCCCCATCTGGTCCTTATTGTCTTCTTATCGGCACAGCCCCTTGGCTGACTAACCACTGACATAACTGATGGGCGCCTTGACATAGGGGTTGGTGCCTACGAGTCCTGTATACCTATACGTCCATAGGGCCCCAGAGAAAATAGATAAAAATAGGGAAAAATAGCCAGAAATTTGTAAGGTCGTAACAATTTCAACATCCTTGAGGTAGCACTCAATTCTGCTAGCCACACCTTGAAATTGTGGCGCCTCCTTGCTAGACCTAATTGGCATACGGAGGTTTCTGGTTTGTGTTACACCTATATCGTGTTTAGATTGTCAACCTCAAGGGCAACGAGAGCAAGGCCTTCTCAAGGAACAGCCAAGCTACTACACGAGTGTAAGACTGGAGAGTGAGAGTGTGCTGAGACAAGCTAACAGTTCAGTTGAACGGTTTGACTGTTAAAACTAGACTGGAGGTCCAGTCTATAAATTGCAAGGTTTATATACATTACAGGAGGGCATAGGCATGTGATAATAAAGGTAGGCATGTGATAAAAGATGTTGGCATGTGTTAAAGGAATGTAACATGTGATAAAGGCAATAGGCATGTGATAAAAGGGACTCTGGCATATTCAACAAAGTAAGAAGAGCATAATGATGAGAAAAACATACTGCATAGGGATAGGGCTTTACATAAGCATACTTGAGGCGTGATTGTAACATAGCCTCCGTTCTAAACTAAAAGTCTATCTTTTCCAAAGATAAAATCAATAACAAAACATAAGGAACGATGTTAAAACTCAATAATAGTCCTTTTCTACGTGCTCATATTGTGAATGGCATCTTTGTCATAGGTAAATTCGATTTGTGGATCCTGTCCTGAGTGGTTATGACAAAAGCAATTGTTGTGATGAGGTGGGCATCCAAGCAGAGTGTTGTTTGCAGATGAGAAACGAGGAGGGGCATTTCTGGTGGGCAGTCAAAGTCCTTGGGTGGCAGGCAGTGTCTGGCATTGTGGATGAGCATTTCGGCATACATTTTGATGAGTGTTGGGCAGTATTTGATCTGCCATCTCATCCTGGATGTCTGAATAGGTGGTGGGCAATGGCAATTGATGATAATGTACTTCCATTTGTCATGCTTGTGTTGGAGGAGGTATATGCTGATGGTTTTGTCATCTGGGGTTCACTGAAGATGCATTGGAAGCTGAGGCAATGGTTGAGGCATAGGTAGGAGGGGGTTGTTGTGCAGGTGGACAAGGATATGAGAATTCTTCGAGAAACGTCATGTGAAAGGGTCTTCTTAGCCCTTACTCTGGTTGAGTGAAAGAATTGATGTCTTCTGGGTGTTTGTTTGGTATCCTTTCTGTCTGTGGGTGGTGCATCGTATAGTGATCTGTGTCACCACAGATGTAGCATCCTTATAAAGTGTCCCTGTCCTCTCCTGGTATCTATAGTTAACCGGTTCCAAGTTTGAACCGTTGGTGTGCCATCTGGTGCTTCTTTTCGTTTTGGTAAAGTATACCTTGATTGTTGTGGATTGGTGGAAGGGGTAGTGGGGATGTCGACTCCTTTGATATTATAGCCTACATATAGCTGCGTTGTTGCTGTGTTCTGATATTTCCAATTAAGCTGGGGGAGTCTCTGGTCATATAGCATGCTGAGAACTGTAACCTTCTGTCAAAGTGTTTGGAGATGGTTGAAATTGAAGCCTGTTGCTTCTTTTGTAGGGTTCATTCGTGATGCTAGATGTACAACAGTGTCAGTTCCAGGTAGATGGATGGATTCCACCTTGGGATTTTGCTGGAGTGTAATCATACCCATTCTGGCTACTCAATAGTGGTTTGGGTTGAAATAAATGTCCTTGTGACCTGCTGTGGTTCGTCTAACTGCTTCTTCAATGTAGGATTTGACACCAAGAAGTACTAATGCTTGTATGGTGTCCCATATGTGAAGGGTGACAAAACGATCCTCATGTGGAACTGGGAATTGATGCATAAAGTTGACCAGTGTTGAAACAAATGCTGCTAGTTCCAGGCAAATTTCTCGTTCCAATATGTGACATAGGCTGTTGCAAAAGCTCCAGTTTGTAAATAAAACCCATAAGCGAATGATTCTGGATTTGAGATCTAGATATCCTGGGATCTGATAGTGTTTGAGGATGTTTTCTATGATGACTAAATCAAAAAGAGGAGGTTGTAGTTGTCTTCGTAGTTGGCATAAAGCGATTAGGAGGTAGATCCTCTTCTCCTGTGTTATGTGTGATTGGAGCGCCTCTCTGGATATCCAAAATGAAGGTGGTGGTGTGAGAGGGTCTGGGCAATTATGAACTGTAGTGACAGTAGGCTGAAGAGCATTTTGGACAGATATGTTGGTGACATTGTTGGGATGAAGGTCATCTCCTGGATGAGTGGTTTGATGAGCCAATAATTCCATATAGACATCATCAATTGTGCCCATTGCATTGAATCATGCGTCCAACTTCTCTAGCAGTTTGGACTGCATGCCTGAGGTCTCCTAAGACTGATTCACTTCCTGCCAATAACCGTGTTAGTTCTTGTGCAACAGGAGCTAATTTGGTGGTGCTGGAGCATTGTAGGGAGGTGGTAACATACTAGGAGGTACTGGCAAAGGTGCAGGCAACAGAGGGCTGCACATTGGGGATGGTGTAGTGGGCGCATTGGGATGGTGTTGGGCAGAGTGTGACGAGGGGTAGAGGTCTGAGAACCATTGGAAGTGGTGTGAGACATTGTTCAAGAAGTAGAGCATTGCTTTCGACGTGGGCAAATGCTAGAACTTGAGGTTTGTTATGAGCTCACGCCCCTAACCACAACCTTACAATCCCCTAAGGGACCCACAGGCCTCGTCACTGGCCAGAGAGTAGAAAGGAGATGATACAGGGATAGAATTGGGGTGGAGTAAAACTATCTGAAGTCTGGGGAGACTCCAGCTACATTGTACCTACTTATATACTACTCTATGAGGACCCCTTGCGACTCCCAGACCCATTGGCACTCCCCACTCTGACTCACTCTTATTGTTCTTGGTGAGCATGTGCTTGGGCGCTGCCGCAGTTGCTGCGCATATGAGCGCATATGGGCGCGGCCGCTCTGACTCCACTCATAGACCTCTTCTGGACTGCTCTAGACCCTGACCATAAGGAGCAATGCTTGAGGCATTGTGCGTTCCCATCGTGATCCTTTATAGACATGCACGCTGTCTTGCGCCTTCGTCTGATGCGTGATGGCTTGATGCGCTGATCCTCCTGATGCACTGATGCCAAGTGTGATGCCATCAAGGTGGCGATCCACCTTCCTAGTCCAGCCGTCCTTCCGTATATAGTATTGGATGGTTCCTCCAACCATCGTCTTGCCCTCTGGTGAGCGCTCCATGCAATGACTCAACCATTGGTATCCCATAGTGTCCCATAAGGCCCCAGGCCTGTTATAACATGTATAGAAGTCATCCCAGATGACTGTAGAGTAAATCGAAATTGAGGGCTAGGATTGCGATCCTAACAAGGTTGGGAGTTTGGTAACTGATGTCTTTTCTTATATTCCAAAAGCATTTCCTCAGTGTTCTAAATTATCTTCATCTTCCCATGAGTTGTCAGACGCTGGATAGCCTCTCCATTTGATGAGATATTGCCATTTGCTACCTTTCCTTCAGTGTGAGACAATAGTCTCTATTCAAATTCTTCTTTGTTATCTACTAGATCCGGAAGTGGTCTAGATAATTGGGTCCATGAATATCATTTTCTTGAAAGGGTGTGAGAAGTGACACATGAAACACTGGATGAATCTTCCATCTTTGGGGTAGGAAGCTTATATGTCACTGGTCCGATAATACGACTCTAACACTGCTAAGGCAGCTGTGAAGACAGGGGGGTTTTGTGTGAGCTAGTGAAGTGTCCCGACGTTGCCAACCAGAGGAATGCGTAAAAACGTGTGCGGAGTGGAAATGCAAGTGCAGATGTGACGTGTGACCTAGTGACAGAACGTGCGCGGAGCGGAACGCAAGTGTGGCTGTGACTTGTGACAGAACGCATGTGGAGTGAACGCAAGTGCGGCTGGACGCGACGGAGTAACAGCAATGGCGTGTGACGTGACTGCATCGAATAGCGGATGGCGTGTGGGTAGAGTGCGTGACAAGTGTGACAAAAAGCGACAGAGGGAATAGGCTCGTAATGAGAAAAGACTTATTGCATGGGAATGATATTATGTGCATGATATGATTATTGGAGTAGGATGGTATATTATGATGACAAGATAACTACAAGGCTTTATATACATTTTTGGCTCTATCAGTACAAAGGGACTTTGTGATATTTTCACCTCCTGTCCAAATCCGGCTTGGTATTGATGATCGACAATTTTCCGTGAAGTTTTCCATCCTTTGTTCTGGATGGGATTTGCCTTTATCCCTTGATGGTGCATTTGGATCTTGATTGGGGCTTCGGAAAGCCGGGAGTTGCCTTTTGAGGAACGGCTGTGCAGAGAGCGGACTGCGTTCCTGTAGCACGGGAAAAGCGGATCACAAATGTCGGAAGTGCGGAAAAGCGCATGAAAGAGCGGAAGAGAGCGGAAGGCGCGGAAAGAGCGGATTGCAAATGTTGGAAGTGCGGAAAAAGTGTGTGAAAGAGCGGAAAGAGAGCGGAAGGCGTGGAAAGAGCGGATTGCAAATGTTGGAAGTGCGGAAAAGTGCGTGAAAGCGGAAAGAGAGCAGAAGCACGGGAAAGAGCGGATCGCAAATGTCGGAAGTGCAGAAAAGCACATGAAAGAGCGGAAAGAGAGCAGAAGGTGCGGGAAACAATCAGAAATGTCGGAAGTGAATCGGAAGTGATTGCAAATGCACGGATCAGAAGCAGATTCCTCCTAACAGTCACAGCCTGTGACTGCTCATCACCAAGTGCTTTTTCTATTGTGAAGGGTCCTTCTCTCCTAGGAGCAAATTTCCGAGGCTAATTGGTTTTGAGTTCCTAGAATCTAACCAAACCTGGTCTCCTTCCTTGAAGTGGTGTGTCTTGCCTTTGGCACACTGCATCATGAGCTGTCTTGATAATTCATGCGCTGCTAGCACTTCATCTCTGATCTGATTGATTCTGAAACGTTCTTCTGCTGTCGGAACATTTATGCATGGAAATGCGGTTGGTATGGCCATTGGTTCAGTTCCAAACATGATTTCAAATGGTGCCATTTTGGTAGATTGGTGTGGGCACTGATTGTGTGCAAATTCTGNCTAAAGGGAGATATTCCTTCCATGTGATTGGATGATTGGCACAAAATAGCCTGAGATATGTTTCAAGTTCTTGATTTAGACATTCTGATTCTCCATCCGTTTGCAGATGAAAGGCTGTGGATTTCCGATGATCTATTCCGAATATCTTGCACATTTCTTCAAATACTTTTGAGGTGAATTGTGGTCCTCTATCTGATATAAGTGTGGTGGGTAATCCAAAGTGTTTGTAGACTTCGTTAATGTAGGAGTTGGCCGTGTCTAGGCGGGTGAAAGTTTTCTTGCAAGGGATGAATATTACCCCCTTTGTTAAGCCTTGATCAACCATGGTCAAAACAGAATCAAACCCATCTACTAGGGTAGATCTGTGAGGAAATCTAGTGAAACCTGTTCAAAAGGTCTTGTGGCAGTCAATTTGATTGGCATGAGGCTGGGTATAATTGGATGTGTGTTAACTTTCATTTGTTGGCATAGAGTGCAACCTTCAACCCATTTGTTGACAAGGGCTGCCATTCCTGGCCACCAATAATCTTGTTGACGAGTGATAGGGTCTTTAGACGACCTGGATGATGGGTTACCTGTGGCATGTTGCCATTGACCATTGGCAATGTACTTGTCACGTTTCTTCCTCCATAGGGGTTTCAGTGCCTCCGGACAGCGCACTGGTCGATATCGGTAGATTTTATCCTTGTCAATCAATGGGATTGTATGATTAACTGTGCAAAAAGGAGGGAGTGCTGTCTGTGCTGTATCAGGACATAAGTCTGCCGCTTCCTCCTGCAGCTGGTTATGGATCCGGTCCAAGTCATCTTCAAAGATGTCAGCTGCAGCAGAGGTGATCGAATAAACCTCCTCACCACGCATCTCTAATGATGTTGTAGATCCGATTATCACACAAGATGGATTGAATCCAACCATCACTTGATGTTGGTACCAGAACGGCATTCCCAGGATCAGGTCATAGCCATCAATATTTGCAACATTGAGTTGGCAAGTCTCGTTTATCCCTTGATATTCCAATTTCACTGATGTAGATTGGTTTGTTTTGGAGCGTGAACCATGGACAGCCATCTTTATGTTCAATGGTTTGGCCAAGACAGAGTGTGGCAGATGTAGTTGATCCACGAGTGTCATTGAGACAAAATCCGCCTCCGATCCACAGTTGAGCATTGCGTGGACCAGGTGGCCATTGACATAAATGGTCACAATGATGGGTCTTGGTATCACATGTTTGAAGTCGTGGACGTGCATTGAGGTGTGCTCCACAGTGTCTGTGGTTGGTTGTTGGGGCTGGCTCTTCTTTCTAGTGTTCCGTGCTTTCATGGCATTTAATTGTACAATTGCATGGACTTGGTCCTGATGGACAGTGCGATGCCGAGTATATTCTGTCCACCAATGATGGAGGAAATCCATCATTGAGAACTCCATGGCAGTTATTTCCTTGTGAGTTAACTCAGCCTCAATGTCGTCCACACCGAGGTTGATCAGGTACCCTTCAGGCATTTCAAATACCTCAGGTTTGAAGTCCGAGACTGTTGTCCAACCATCATGGTACTGGCCAAGTATGGTCAGCCCCGTATGCAGCCATTCTGCGGCTTGGTACATGTCCTGGCTTTCATCTTTGTCATCTGACTCCACTGTATAGGGAATAGTCCAGGGGAAAATTTCACGATGATGAGCGGTGTCCTGCTGTGACCGTGTAGTGACATCGTCACGTATAGCATCATGCTATGCGAGAGGAGTCCTATCATCACCAGGATTATACACATGCACTGAGCCTGCCACTAACTATCTGACTGACACCGAACAAGATCCACAGCGTTTGCATATTGGTCCTCCATGTGCACACTTGCAGCGCAAGCTGCGCAACCATAGAAGCTTCATCTGCACCCGTCGCATTACCAACGTCCGAGCTTTTGTGCTAAACAACTGCACATTCCGCATTGGGAGTTGCGCCGCATACATGTCCGCACAGCCACTTCCGCAATAGGCAGGTCCGCCTTCCGAGTACTGCAATTGAGAGCTGCTAGCCGCATCTGTATACAATCGACGGAAAAAGCTATTTAGCCAAACAAAATCTTCACGGACTATTGTGTTGATCAACAAGTACAACTGGATGGCTACATCAAGCGTAAAGGGTCGCATTCCAGCAACTGGCTAATGGTCACTAGTGAATACCCTAGCACTTAGCAATTGGACACCGGAGGTCAATCAACGGCCATCGCACACCTATTCGAGACGCCTTAGGGACAGTGCCAATTATGGTCAGGGTTCCACTACGGAGTTACACATCGGAGGAAAATACTATGAAAATGCTCGTATACTAAGCTGCATTGGACAATGCCTTTCAAAAGCACAGATTGGGACAATAAACCATTATGTTCCATAGTAAAATATCATATCATACCCACACAGTTCACTTACAAAGTCGCGTCATTCTCATTCAACTTCAGGTTTCATTCCTCTCCTCGTCATTTCGTCTGTCATCAATGCCACCTTGCGGAAAGACTTGTGTGCTCTGTTTACTGCCAGTGATCAGCCACCGCTATCACCCGCTATCCGCACTCGACATTGACGAACAGTCACCATCTACCACCCACACTCGTGTCAAGAGTCACCTGTGCGCATCAGTAATTCCACAAGTCCGGTGACCGCAACTACACACCACACCACATCCACGAGTATCTATTAACAGTCGCGCTCCTGTTGCCACTACGTCACGTTGTCACATTTGTCACACAGCGCACAAGATAGGTTTCCGCTCTTGTCTGCACTAGTCCGCATAGTCTGCATAGTCCGCATTGTCCACACTGTCCACATTGCCCACGGGTCTTCAGTCAAGTTTGTTACCTCACACGTTTTGCTAAACACTATCCACTATAGATCTTGTACCCGCACAGGTTGATTCTTTCCAGGATTGACAGGAGATTCTTTATCTAGCCTTGCAAACAAACCCCAGTCTACACAGCAGCTTTAGCAGTGTAGTAACGTATTATATTGGCTGCCCCAGTGAGGCTTACTAAAGAAAATTCTGCCATCAACCCCTCCAGAATCACCTCACAACTGGGAATTCCCAGGACATCTTGCTACATCACCAGCATCCGGTAAACTAGTCACCGATTGGTACAACTTGTTGAAAAAAGGAGCAGAAACTGCACAGCACCTTCTACAACAGGACCCTAGCCAAGCACTAACGGAGATATTTAAGCACACCAGTAGCTTTGGTCGCCAGTCCCGCTGCAAGCTAGGACTCTCACCGGAATTCCAGTGTACAGAATGGATAAACAAGTTGCTCACACAACCGCAGCATCTTCATCACGAACCACAGATAACACAGAGACCGCGGATAATCACCAGGACAGCGATCACTCCAGCAGTCCGCTCACATCATCATGTTCGCAAAGTCCGCACCCCTCTCCTCTGCACAGTAGTATCAATTTCAGCAGTACAGCACCTGCCATAACAAAGTCCGCTCCACCGATAAATCCCTATTTTTCAACCAACCCTGCATTTCTTATTCCACCCGTTACACTATCTGCAATGGCCGCTAACCCGATCCCATCCTCGCACAAATCTATGCCTGTTACAGACGATGCCCTCGTCGTGGTTTGTTCTAAGTCAACAGTGACAAGCAGAGTCTTGGTCTGCTCCCAGCCACTGGACAGAAAGTCTAGACACTAAGTCAAACAATGACAAAGGTCTTGAGAACGATGAGGAAGAAGAGCGTTGAGATTGAACGAGGTTGAGAGCAAAACTCGTCTAAGTTGGAACTGAGGTTACTCTACAGAACATGAGGGTTATATACGTTTAGAGAACAAAGGAGACCATAAAGGGAACAAAGCTGTAGTTATCTATGAAAGGAAATATGAAGGTAACTATGAAAAGGAGATAGCGTCCATGCTGTACACTGTGCAGTAATGATGATGATGAAACGGTTTACTGAGACACAGAGACGAGACGAAAAGAGAACTGTAACAATGCCCACGCAATACAGCAATTCCGCGCCCCGTTTTGATTCCTTGCAGCCACGTCACCTGCCTCAGTATTTCACAGAGTTAGAGCTACTCTTCCAGGAAACCACAGTAACAGCAGATGAAGAAAAGAAAATGTATGTGCTCCAGTACTTGGAAGACACTGAGTATGAGCTACGGGGGTCTGTCAAAACGTTTCCTGCACCTGCAACATGAAGCATTTAAACTGTCTATACAAACATTGTATAGTGGAGTTATCAACAAGCATCAGTATACACAGGACCACCTAGAGCATTTAATCGAGGAAACCCTCAGGCTCGGTGTGAAAACCGTGGAAAGCCTGTGCAGCTATTACCAGCACTTCCTGGTAATAACAAAATATCTCATCAGTCATGACTGGCTCTCAGTGCGCCAGCAGAGCAAGTACTTTTTCAAGGGATTCCAAGTGAACATCGCAACCGAGCCAATATCCAAACATACACCACAGCGACCCATTCTCGCTAGAGCAGACCTTGGCAGCGGCTCAGGAAGTCATACAAGGTCAATCATTTTACAATAAGCTAATCAATAGGGCCACTGTCTCCTCATACACGATAAGATCGGAACCACCCGCACCACTGCAAGTCAAATCCGAGCCACTAGCAGCTCCACAATTCATCAAGCAAGAAGAAATGGCGGTGATGTTGGAGAAACTTGGGCAGACCATGATGCAGACGCTAATGCAGGCACTCACAACAAATCAATACCACGCTCTGCCAACTGCACCGCAGTTCTGCATGTATGGTCCCCCAGCAAGCAGTGCTAACCCCATCCCTTTAGGAACGTCACAACCCGTGCAGCAAAGTGGATTCCACGCATGCAACTTCTGCAGAAATACAGCGCATTTAATAAGCCGCTGTCTGGAAGTGGAAATGTATATGGCAAGTGGAAAGATATTGAAAAACACGGAGGGCCGCATCACCTCACCAATGGGAAATTATCTCCCGTGTTTCAATCAAGCTAATAATATGAAAGAAAACATCGACAAATTCCATTGACGCATAGACGCACCCCCGACAACAAATATCCGCCCGCTATGTACTATACAGCCCGCACCATAGACACAATTCCTACCCCTGCTGCCGCTAACATGGCAACACCAGTGATGACATACCAAATGACAATAGAAGATGCAGCCGATGAAGAGGAGATGAGAGCAGCTACAACACAGGATGGTAGCCCTGCAGACGAAGAAAAGAGTAGTAATGGATAGAGTGGAGATTCCGCTGCGTGTGAAGGGGAAGGAAGCAGTGCCTGCCGGAACAAATAATGCAGAGAAACCTACAGGAATCTCATCACCAGAGATAGTGAATGAACAGCCAACCACCCATCCATTCTCCGACGTCCATGACACGAATTACCAGCCCCACTGGATCGACCATTCAGCTCCCCGCCCAAAAACAACAATGTGGCCTACACCACCATGTCACCTGCGCAGAATGAGAAACTGGCGCAAGGCATCTTTAAAAGGTCCCTCCAGAATCATGCTGCACATGTCAGCTACAAGGAGCTACTAGAGGTCTCGCCTGATATCTGCGCCAAGTACCAGGAGTACTTGACTCCACGTCGTATACCCACACCAATGCAAGCTGCCACCACCTTCACCGACGCGCGCTTCTACAACTCCAACACAGTCCGCAAAATATATGTCATGCCCGACCTGGCGGAAGCATTCTATTGCATAGAAGGGCCGGGCAAACCCCGCATGCAAGTCGCCAAGGAGTTGCACACAATCCACTGCATGCAAGGACTGATAGATGGACGCTAATATGACTCTACACTGCTAAGGCAGCTGTGTAGACAGGGGGGGTTTGTGTGAGCTAGTTGAAGAGTCCCGACGTTGCCAACCAGAGGAGCACACAAGAACGTGCGCGGAGCGGAAATGCGGAGAGCGGATGTGACACGACAGAACGCGCGCTGAGCGGAACGCAAGTGCGGACGGGCGGATGTGATGTGTGACCTAGTAACAAAACGCGCGCAGAGCGGAACGCAAGTGCGGACGTGCGGATGTGACGTTAATATGACTCTACACTGCTAAGGCAGCTGTGTAGACAGGGGGGGTTTGTGTGAGCTAGTTGAAGAGTCCCGACGTTGCCAACCAGAGGGCTGCTCGCACTTGTGTGTGACCTGTGACCTAGTGACGAAACGTCCGCGGTAGTGCGGCTGTGATGCGTGACCTAGTGACAGAGCGCGCGCGGTGCGGAAATGTGAAGTGTGGTTGTGACGCGTGACCTAGTGACAGAATGCGCACGGAGCGGAACGCAAGTGCAGCTGTGATGCGACAAAGTAACGGCAATGGCGTGTGATGTGACTGCGTCAAATAGCGGACGGCGTGTGGGTGGAGCACGTGACAAGTGTGACAAAAAGCGACAGAGGGAATAGGCCCGTAACGGGAAAAGAGCTTATTGCATGGGAATGATATTATGTGCGTGATATGATATTGGGAGTAGGATGGTATATTATTTTGACAAGATAACTACGAGGCTTTATATACATTTTTGGCTCTATCAGTACGAAGGAACTCTGCAATATTTTCACCTCCTGTCCAAATCCGGCTTGGTATTGATGATCGACAATTTTCCGTGAAGTTTTCCTTCCTTTGTTCTGGATGGGGATTTGCCTTTATCCCTTGATCGTGGGTTTGGATCTTGATTGCGAGCCCGGAAAGCAGAGTTGCCTATTGAGGAAGTGGCTGTGCAGAGTGCGGACTTGCATTCCTGTAGCGCGGGAAAGAGCGGATAGAGCGGATCGCAAAGTGCGGAAAAGCGCAGGAAAGAGCAGATCACCAGCGGAGCGGAAATGTCGCACGAGAGCGGAAAGCGCGGGAAAGCGGATCGGAAGCGGATCTTCTACACAGTCACAGCCAGTGACTGCTCATCAACGTGTGACCTAGTGACAGAATGCGCACGGAGCGGAACACAAGTGCGGACGTGCTGACGTGACACAAAAGAGTAACGGCAATGGCAAGTGACGTGACCACATCAAAAAGCGGTCGGCGTGTGGGTAGAGTGTGTGACAAGTGTGACAAGAGAGCAAGAGTGCGCGTGCAACGGAAAAGAGCTTATTGCATGGGAGTGAGATTATGTGTTATATATGATATTGGGGTAGGATGGTATGTTATTTTGACAAGATAACTACGAGGCTTTATATACATTTTTGGCTCTATCAGTACGAAGGGACTCTGTGATATTTTCACCTCCTGTCCAAATCTGGGCTTGATATTGATGATCGACGATTTTCCGTGAAGTTTTCCTTCCTTTGTTCTGGATGGGGATTTGCCTTTATCCCTTGATGGTGCATTTGGATCTCAATTGGGGGCTTCGGAAAGCGGAGTTGCCTTTTGAGGAAGTGGCTGTGCAGAGAGCAGACTTGCATTCCTGTAGTGCGGGAAAGAGCGGAAAGAGAGCGGATCGGAAGCGGATCGCAAAGTGCGGAAAAGCACAGGAAAGAGCAGATCGGAAGCGGATCGCAAAGTGCGGAAAAGCACGGGAAAGAGCGGAAAGAGAGCGGAAAGCGCAGGAAAGAGCGGATCGCAAATGTCGGAAGTGAATCGGAAGTGGATTACAAATGCGCGGATTGGAAGCAGCTTCCTCCTACAGTCACAGCCCGTGACTGCTCATCAACACGCAGAGGTAGAATGCATCGTAGACCCGGGATGCTCAATCATGTGCATGTTGGAGGCCATTTGCAACAAGCTCAGGATCGCCTAAAATCCCACTATCAAAATTGACATGGAAGTGGCAAACAGAGAAGTCGACACGTCACTTGGAATCGCCAACAATATATCTTTCTGCATCAGCGATATAAATTTATATTTCCAAGTACACATTATCTGTTCTCCCGCTTACGATATCCTATTAGGGTGCCCATTCTAAGTTTTAACACAGTCGATTACCAAAAACCACGGAAACGAGGATCAAACCATCACTATTCATGATCCAAACAGCGACAAAATAGTGATGGTTCCGACCATGCCCCGCAGCCGCCCCAAGTACCATATGCATGATGAAGAGGAGAAGGATTTTCAGACAACATCAAGGAATTGATAGGGGATCATGGAGAGGTAGCTTGTATATTGAACATTGACCCTATCATGCAGTGACCCATAGATATTCTGGCCTATTCCCCAATATCGTCTTTACCGTCCAACAAACCTGTAACTACAAACACCGAGTTCTGTAATCCAATTGCTAGCCTCTATCTTGGTGCCGCGCTGAGTCTACAAGAAGTTAAAATGGAAAACTGCAATCTGTTCACCCAAACTTATCTCAATACCACCATATTCCGAGACCACCACACATCTGTATCCGAGACTTCCGCTCCACGCAAAACTGTATTCCAAAACCAAAACGCATCCGCTACCTCCATTCCGCGCAAAGCACCTACATCCACGAATCCGTGTCACAACAACGTATCACCAGTATTTCTATCCGCGCAAAAGAAAAAGTACAAGCCAGTCGCTAAGAAAGTCAAGCCCATTATCAGTCAGTTACCCAAGGTTCCACATTCTACAAGAGATCAAGGGTGATCCGCTCACCAAGTTACCTACATTAGGCACAACACCACCCGAGTTTATGCCATGCGGGCATTATACAGAGGAGTGCAAGAGAACACTGGAGCAGGAACACGGTAGCGAATTCCTATGGCCCAAAGAAACCAAGTTAATGCACGACTTTATGACAAAACATGACCAGGCATTTGCCTGGGATGATAGCAAACACAGCAAGTTCAAAACTGACTTCTTTCCACTGGTGGAAATCCCAATGATTCCACACACGCCATGGGTACAGTGCAATATCCCAATACCACCGGGTTTGTACGACCAAATTTGCAACATCATCTGCACCAAGATCGACACAGGCGTCTACAAGCCTTCCAACTCATCATATTGTTCCCACTGGTTCTGCATACTAAAGAAGACAGGCAAACTTTGTTTAGTGCACTCACTGGAGCTGCTCAATGCGGTTACAATCCGACACTCAGGCATCACACCTATCCCAGAACACTTAGCAGAGAATTTTGCAGGACACACATGCGGCGCGATGCTTGACCTTTTTGTCAGATACAATGAGCATCCACTTGCTGAGGATTCGTGGGATTTAACCACATTTCAGATGCCTTTCGGAGCAATGTGCCTTACTACCTTGCCCATGGGATGGACCAACTTGGTCCCGATCTTTCACAATGATGTCACCTGCATCTTACAACCAGAGATTCCGGTGTAACAATTCAAATTGGGCCAGCCTGAGACCGACGCCCAATGCTCACATCCACACCACCTTGACCCTTGGACCCTCCGACACTCATTTCCGATGCCAACAAAGCCAGACAAGCCCCTCCGAGCAATACCAAGCCTCATTGAGCACCACCAAGCATCATTGAGCATCACCGTACCCTCTCGGTGTTGAAACTCTGATAGTTATTATAATAGTTACATTAGATTAGTTACATTCATTACAATAATTAATGTAATGAATATATTATATCTAATATCTTATATAATAAGAATAACTATTAATTAGTGTTTCATATTTAATCATAATAGCTTACATAACATTACACGTGGTTTGTGACACACGTCACAACATGTGATAATAGTGTGACAGAAGTCACGCTTATGTGACACCGTGACAGAGTGACGTGACAAGTCACAGGAGTGACATGACTCATCCTATGACATCACTGATAGTCATAAATGACTCATATGACTCATATGACTCATAATATGTCATATAAGAACATTATGATGTCATATAGAATGTTATGGAATATCTATTAATAATAATGACTCATATAGAAGGATATGATGTCATAAAGAACATCTTAGAAGGAATATTAATAGATAAAGACTCAGAATGACTCATTAGCGGTACCAGTATTATGTAATAGGTAGATTACACTGTACTTAGGTTAGGGTTTATGAAACATATATACGGAGGGCGTTCTGAGCGACTATCCCCTCAGTTTTACAACAAACTACATCTTGTTAAGGCAACAGCTAACTAACAATGTAAGTATAATTGAATCCTTACTTAGCTAGCTGCTGCGCTGCTGTTGTTTGATTCAATACTCGGACCCCTTCGGAACCCCTTCGGAACCCTTTGGACCTCGGAGACCACCACTCCAAGTCCTCATGTACGCCGCATGGCAGTAGGTACATAATTGTGCAACGTAGTTAGAGAAAAGAGTTTCCCTTTTGCCTCCAGCACTCGTTTGAGCCCTGTCAGAGCCTCAGCCAGCACTGGGCGATGCCTTTTGGCGCCGCCGAACTCGTTCAGCATTTTCCCGCGACCTCGGAGGCATCTCAAGTCAGCCTCCGTTTTGTTGTTTCACTGGAACTGACCATACCCTACATCGACGACATACCGGTTAAAGGCCCGCCAACGCGCTATGAGTGGGAAGACAACACCTACAAAACAATACCAGATAATCCAGGCATCAGGCGTTTCGTATGGGAGCACTTCCAGGGTCTCAACAGGGTTGTACAGCGCATGAAATATGCCGGCTGCACTTTCTTGGGAAAGAAACTAGTATTATGCGCGCCCTCCATCACCATCGTCGGTCATCTATGCACATACAAAGGACGCAAACCAGAGAAAGACCTGCTCATGGCAGTCAAGAATTGGGCACCGTGTACATCATTATCCAAGGTTAGAGCATTCTTAGGTACTGTAGGCGTGGGTTGGATCTTCATAAAAAACTTTGCATGCAAAGCAAGTCTGTTGGTTGCGCTTACTTGGAAAGATGTTCCATTCATGTTTGGGGAGGAAGAAATTGCCGCACAAGAGTCACTTAAACAAGTGCTTATCGCATCACCAGCACTTTGCCCCATCAACTACAAGTCCGATGCACCAGTCATCTTGGCGGTGGATACATCATGGATTGCAGTTGGGTTTCTCTTGTGTCAGTGTGACCCTGATAAGCCCACAGTCCGCTACTATAACCGCTTCAGCTCAATTACACTAAATGAATGGGAAGGGTGCTTTTCACAACCAAAACTGGAGATTTACAGTCTGTTCTGCATGTTGAAGGAGCTCAAACTTTACCTAATAGGAGTCCGCAATCTAATCGTGGAAGTTGACGTGCGTTACATCAAAGATATGCTCAAGAATCTGGATATCACACCATCAGCATCAATCAATCGGTGGATCTTGGCGATCCTCACCTTCCATTTTAAGCTAGTACACATACCTGGTCAGATCCACGCACCCGACGGGCTATCTAGACGACCGCTAATAACACTATTTCCTATCTAAGCGACAGGAATAGATGGTTTTGTGAGCTCAGCAAAGAGTTTTCCCGAACAACCCTAAACCGAATTCCTGCGAGGGGGATGCAGTTCCTAGGTGCGACGGAAGACGTGCGGAGCGACAGAGGTGGTGTGAGGGCGGCCGAAGATGCTTCATGCGACGGACGATGCACGAGGTGCGACGGAAGACGTGCGGAGCGACGGAAGATGCTTCGTGCGACGGAAGACGTGCGAGATGCAACGGAGGACGTGCAAGGTGCGACGGAAGACGCGCGGAGCGACGGAAGACGTGCGGTGCGACGGAAGATGCTCGGAGCGACGGAAGACGTGCGGTGCGACAGAAGACGCTTCGTGCGACGGACGATGCGTGAAGGCAATGGAAGTTGCGTGAAGGCGGTACGTAGCCAAGTCGCGGCAACTGTCGTACTCTGGTAGACCGCTGAAGGGTTTAGATGGCGAGGGCTGTTTGTACAATGGTCGACGCAGGGAAGGAGCAGACGCAAAGGGAAAGAGAGTGATATTTGAAGAATAAACGAGAGGTTCGGTCAATGAAAGTGTGTGGGTATGTGTGGTATACTATGAACACGATGGTATATATACTTTTTAGCTACCTACCGATATGAGTGGACTTCTAAATTCCTCGACGTCCTGCCTGTTGTTCAACTATCCTAATTCGTCATTTTGAAAGGCGCCGTCCGATGTAGTTTAGTGCACGAGCGTTCCGCTAGCCATTACTCCTGTTGCAAACCCGCAGTGAGACCCTGTCCGTCGACGAGTATGATATCCGACGATCGAGCCCCGGCGACCTATGCGATAGGCGTCACTGTATGCTTTTTAGCGCTTTTGTCCCTGTTTCCGCTACGCCCGATTTGGTTGTCCTTTGTTGGTTGCTGATCGGCGCTAGTAGTAGTGACGATCTTACTCTGCTTAACTAGTTTTGTCCGTAGCTCGTAGGCGCGCGGCTAAACTGGCCTCGATCGTAGTGGTGGCTGTGTTGCGGCTATCCTTAATGCGGCGGACGATGGTCAGCGCGGGCGTTTTGGAGAATCGGCGTTAGTCGGCGAGGTCGGGTACGATTGTTTGGTCTGCGGTGTTGCGGGATTGGCTTGCGACTGCATGTGGTTTTGCGTTGCGGAGACAGAACTGCGTCGGCGGCGGGCAGCTAAGGTGCTAGATAGTTAGCCCCGGGCTCAGTGCGTATATAGTTCCAGCGCTGGTAGGACTTCTTTCTCGCATAGCTTATCGCATATACGTGACGATGTCACTACACGGTCACGGCGGAACAACGCTCATCAGCGGTAGATGGTGACTGTTCATCGATGTCGAGTGCGGATAGCAGGTGATAGTGGTGGCTGATCGCTGGCAGTAACAACGGAGCGCACGAGTCTTTCCGCAAGGTGGCGTTGACGACAGACAAAAAGACGAGGAGAGGAATGAAACCCGAAGTGAACGAGAATGACGCAACTTTGTAAGTGAAACTGTGTGGGTATGATATGATATTTTTACTATGGAACATAGTGGTTTATATACATTTTCACTATCTACCAAAGCGATGGAACTCTGAAACTTTCTGTACTCCAAGGTGCGTGTGCCTTTTACTGTCCCAATCCATGCTTTTGAAAGGCATTGTCCGATGCAGCTTAGTATACGAGCATTTTCATAGTATTTTCCTCCGATGTGTAACTCCGTAGTGGAACCCTGACCGTATTGGTGCTGTCCCTAAGGGTGTCTCGAATAGGTGTGCGACGGCCGTTGATTGACCTCCGGCATCCAATTGCTAAGCGCTAGGGTATTCACTAGTGACTGTGAGCCTGTTGCCGGAATGCAACCCTTTACGCTTGATGTAGCCGTCCAGTTGTACTTGTTGATCGACACAATAGTCCGTGAAGATTTTGTTTGGCTAAATAGCTTTTTCCGTCGATCGTATATGGAGGTGGCTAGCGGCTCTCAATCGCGGTACTCAGAAGGTGGACCTGCCTATTGTGGAAGTGGCTGTGCAGACATGTATGTGGCGCAACTCCCAATGCGGAATGTGCGGTTGTTTAGTGCAAAAGCTCAGACGTTGGTAATGCGATGGGTGCGGATGAAGCTTCTACAGTTGCGCAGCTTGCGCTGCGAGTGTGCACGCAGAGGACTGATATGCGAATGCTGCAGATGTTGTTCAGTGTCAGTCAGATAGTTAGTGGCGGGCTCAGTGCATGTGTATAATCCCGGTGACGATAGGACTCCTCTCGCATAGCATGACACATATACATGACAATGTCACTACATGGTCACAGCGGGACACCGCTCATCATCTCCCTGGTACTTTAAAAATCTGACTGCCCTCAGTCAGTCTGCTGGGCGCATATGACCGATTGATGGAGTTTGGTGCGATGGAGAATGCGCGGTCCGATAGAACTTGCGGCGAGGAGGCAGATGCATAGTCCTCTGTTGCAGTGCAGATGTCTGTCCTGGAGTGAATGCACGGTCTGATAGTTCGTAAGTTTGTAGCGCGGAATCGTTGAACCAGTTTGGCAGGTACAGGACTTTGTCTGAGATGTTGGATGTCCATGGAACACAGTGACTCCTCCAGCTTCTGTGTGGGACTGGACCTGGCTTCCTTTGTAGTTGCATGGGAATTGCCCAGGTTCTTTTGTCATTGCTGTCTCTTCCCTTTCTCTCTCTATCTCTCTCTCCATGTTGTCTTCACCTCCTGACATCAATTTTGACGATGCCATTGCTGCCGCAGAGGTGTGCCTAGCCCAAGAGGAGGAAGAACGTCGAATGCGGGAAGAGGACGCAACTAAGCGTCACGAGGATGACCACCTTCAGATTGCTGCGCTAAAAGCTCGCAAGGCAGAGGCTGAACAGCAAGCCCTTCAAGAGGCGGTGAGGTGCCACGCAGAGCTAGAGGCTGTGGAGCGACATGCGAAGGAAGATGAGGAGTGTCGCGAGGAGGAATGACGTCAGGCAGATGCGCTACAGGTGCGGCGAGTATTGGAAGAGCGGACCTGTGTGCAACAGGAGCCGCGTCCTAAACCGCATCCAAAAGGCAAATCAAAGGTTCGCAACCCTTCTCCTATCGATCTCGCATCGGTTCTTACTGCAGTGGTTCTCGCTGAGAAGGCAGTCTTGGCAAACGATCCAGTGGCGCTGAACGATTTGGTAATTGCAAATGAGATGGAGGCAGCTAGGGCGCGTAAACAGTGCCAGAAGCGAGCTAGAGCGGAAAGTGCGGGAGCGGAGGCGGGCCCTTCGAAACGGTCCAAGTCCAGCACCCCGAATGAGCAAGCCTGTGATCAGTACATGGTGAAACAACAAAATGGAGGCTGACTTGAGATGCCTCCGAGGTTGCAGGAAAATGCCGAGTGAGTTCAGCAGTGCCCAGTGCTGGCTGAGGCTCCGATGGGGTTCAAATGAGTGGAGGGGACCAAGGGGAAGCTGTATTTCAAAACTACATAGCACATTTATGTACCTACTGCCATGCGGCATACATGAGGACTCGGAGCAGTGGTCTCCAAGGGTCCGAAGGGGTTCCAAAGGGGTCCGAGAGGGTATGGTGATGCTCAATGACGCTCAATTGTGCTCAATGAGGCTTGGTATTGCTCAGAGGGGCTTGTCTGGCTTCGTTGGCATCAGAAATGAGTGTCGGAGGGTCGGAGGGTTGAGGCGGGGCAAATGTGTGCTGTAGGCATCGGTTCCAAGCTAGCCGGAACCAATCCGTTACATCCACAGCAAACTTTTGAATGTTGACGTCCCCATCAACTCGGTGTGACATCGGAGGTTGAAATGTGACGTCGGAGGTCCAAGTGTGACATTGGTGGTTGGAGGTAGCGGTGGCAGTGGTGCAGAGGTGGCAGTTGGTTGCACATCAGCAAACTTGGGGGCTCTCTGCAGAGGCCTCTGCAGCACTGTGGAGGTACCACAGAGCCCACAGGACCTGGAGATAAGGTATATGTTCTGTGCAGTACTGCCACAGTCTGCTGGCAGTCTGTGGCAGTCTGTGGGAATCTGCTGGCAGTCTGTGGCAGTCCAAGTAAATAACTGTTCCAACAAGCCACAGAGCCCCACAGAGCCCCACAGAGCCCCACAGAGCCCCACAGAGTCCCACAGAGTCTAGAGAAAAGGTATATGTTCTGTGCAGTACTGCCACAGTCTGCAGGCAGTCTGTGGCAGTCTGTGGGAGTCTGCAGGCAGTCTGTGGCAGTCCAAGTAAATAACTGTTCCAACAAGCCACAGAGCCCCACAGAGCCCCACAGAGCCCCACAGAACCCCACAGAGTCCCACAGAGCCTAGAGAAAAGGTATATGTTCTGTGCAGTACTACCACAGTCTGCAGGCAGTCTGTGGCAGTCTGTGGCAGTCTGCAGGCAGTCTGTGGCAGTCTGCAGGCAGTCTGTGGCAATCCAAGTAAAAAACTGTGCCAATAAGGCACAGAGCACCACAGAGTCCCACAGAGTCTTGCAGAGTCCCACAGAGTCCCACAGAGCCTGGAGAAAAGGTATATGTTCTGTGCAGAACTGCCACAGTCTGCTGGCAGTCTGTGGCAGTACTGCATGTCGAAACTCTGACAGTTATTATAATAGTTACATTAGATTAGTTATACTCATTACAATAACTAATGTAATGGATATCTTATCTAATCTATATCTAATCTATATCTAATCTATATCTTATCTATTAGATAAAATTGAATAACTATTAATTAAGTGTTTCATATTTAATCATAAATAGCTTACATAATATTAGTCATTTCACAATTATGACTCACTATTATGACTCATTTATAGTCATAATGACTCATACTTATGACTCATTTGGAGTCACAATGACTCATGATTATGACTCATGATTAGTCATAATGACTCATGTTTATGACTCATAATGACTCACACTGAGTCATATGACTCATACAACGTCATATAAGAATGAAATGATGTCATATAGAACATCATAGAAGGAATATAAATAGATGAAGACTCAGAATGACTCGTTTTAGGGACCGATATTATGTAATAGGTAGATTACACTGTACTTAGGTTAGGGTTTCTGAAATGCATATAAGGAGGGCGTTCTGAGTGACTATCCCCTCAGTTTTACTACAAACTACATAGTGATAAGGCAACCCTTAAGCTAACAATGTAAGTTATTGAAACCTTACTTAGCTAATGGCTTGCGCTGCCGTTCCTTGTTTCAATAGGTTATGGGCCCCGGCGACTGCCTTCAAAACGCTCAAAGGGTTGGGCGTTGTATGCTTAGAAGGGTAGTAGTCTAAAGTGTATTATAAATAGTTTAAGTGTGTGATCAGATCAGCTGATAAAGATCTCAAAATATCGGAATCATAGATATGGCTGATGGCCCTCTATCATGACCGATGGGATCTATAGCTGATAAGATATTGTGTGATCTGTGTTTTGACTTTCTCTCATGCCTACGAATGAATGCTAACCCAATCATGGGAAAAATGATTGCTTAATGGTAGCAGGGATACCATTTCTGTCACACTTGTGACAGACTATCTGGGGAGATAGATTAAAAACCTGGTGTCACGCATCGGAGTTGTGCGTTGTTGGAAGACAACGAAATCAAAACTTTCCCAGGACTGGCAGGTCTTAAAATATGTTGTGGTTTTGTCACACCACTACCAAAAAAGACACGGATTTTGGGCCGCTTTATGCGGATAACAGGGCCGATCCCTGTAAAGGCTTCACGCACCCCCAATTGGCCGTTACATTATTGCATATATCATAATAACCGTTTTCGTCGGTTTCTCTATTTAATTATTTAATATTCGTATAAAGGTCGTGCTGAGGCGAACTTTCGTCGTACACGCAGACTATTGTTGGGCAGATGAATAGCACCCCAACTAGATTAGGACGTCCGAGGATGTCACTTACACAGATACATACACAGATACATACATACATACTAGTTTGTACACAGGGAATTTGAAGGAGCCCTGGTACGAGATTGGCATAACAACATCCATATAACCCCAATGAGTCATTTGCGTTGCCAGACAAGTCCATGACGTATTGTTTCAAAAATAGCACAGCCTGATAAGCACTCTTTTTCTCATGTATCATTCGGGAAATAAGAATTAGGCTAATATATTTTTATTTTTAGAAACAAATCAAAATGTCGTGCTGATGAGCAGTCACTGGCTGTGACTGTGTAGAAGATCCGCTTCCGATCCGCTTTCCCGCGCTTTCCGCTTCCGATCTGCGCTTTCTGCTCTCTTTCCGCTCTTTCTTGCGCTTTTCCGTGCTTTTCTGCACTTTGCAATCCGCTTCCGATCCGCGCTTTTCCGCGCTTTTCCGCACTTTGCGATCCACTTCCAATCCGCTCTTTCCCGTGCTTTCCCGCACTTTGCGATCCGCTTCCGATCCGCTCTATCCGCTCTTTCCCGCGCTACAGGAATGCAAGTCCGCTCTCTGCACAGCCACTTCCTCAATAGGCAACTCTGCTTTCCGGGCTCGCAATCGAGATCCAAACCCACAATCAAGGGATAAAGGCAAATCCCCATCCAGAACAAAGGAAGGAAAACTTCACGGAAAATTGTCGATCATCAAAATCAAGCCCGGATTTGGACAGGAGGTGAAAATATCACAGAGTCCCTTCGTACTGATAGAGCCAAAAATGTATATAAAGCCTCGTAGTTATCTTGTCATAATAAGATACCATCCTACCCCAATATCATATATAACACATAATCTCACTCCCATGCAATAAGCTCTTTTTCCATTGCACGTGCACTCTTGCTCTCTTGTCACACTTGTCACACACTCTACCCACACGCCGACCGCTTTTTGATGTGGTCACGTCACTTGCCATTGCGGCGTTACTCTTTTGTGTCACATCCACACGTCCGCACTTGCATTCCGCTCTGTGAGCATTCTGTCACTAGGTCACACGTCACATCCGCACGTCCGCACTTGCGTTCCGCTCCGTGCGCGTTTTGTTACTAGGTCACACGTCACATCTGCCCGTCCACACTTGCGTTCTGCTCAGCGCACGTTCTGTCGCGTCACATCCGCTCTCCGCATTTCCGCTCCGCGCGCGTTCTTGTGTGCTCTGGTTGGCAATGTCGGGACTCTTCAACTAGCTCACACAAACCCCCCCCTGTCTACACAGCTGCCTTAGCAGTGTAGAGTCGTATTAGCGCGTTTACCAAATTGGTCCTCTCTGCACTCAAATGTACTATCATGACTATCTTGATGGAGCTATCGGCTACGACAATTACATCAATCAGGGCATTTTAGCTTGGGTCCTGATTAGGAACCCTATGATCCTAAGGAACTTTCTGAGGAACTAGCCAGAAAAAGGCTAGAAAGGGAGTATCCGATCTGGGTACATAACAGCTATGTTTATCATAATCAAAAGGATTATGATGCAGCTGTTCATGCGTCGGAGATACAGAGGAAGGAAGCAGAAGCTCTTGAGGAGCTTAATCGGATCCTTGAAAGGGACGCATATGAGCCCAAGGTAACCAATCTAAATCAGCTATTCAAATCAAAAGCTGATATAATTGTGACAGCGTACATATGCAGGAGTTGTGAGGACTCCGACTGTCACAAGAAGGGAACTACGTCATTCCCCTTACAGTCACATCCGGCCCGGCAAGAGCCTCTCACCAGTTGCTGGAGAAAGACCGGAACGGATACTCCGGAGACATTCCGCCCCGTCATCCCCTACCTAGTAGTCAATATACTTGTACAAATGTGGACCAAAATGGTCCAATTATGAATTTTTTATCACAGTCTGATGAGAATGAAAATCAGACTAAGGATAATTTCCCAAGGGTTAAATCTGATGAAAAACTTCATCAAAATGAATTTACTCACACATCTAATTTGGATAACTTTGTATATGTTCCTGATGAAATCATCGACATGTATTATCCTAAGAGTAATCCATTTTTGAAAGAAGAGGAAACTGCGTTCACCATCTACAATGAAAACATCGTTCAACAGTTCCCAGAATCTCAAGGACGTGTTAATAATACTCCTGAACCAACATTATTAAATACAAAAGAAATTATTGCTGGTTTAATTAAACGTCTACAAAGAATCTGTGAGAAACAGAAAGCTGATGATACAAATCAGGATAACGGTTGGAATGATGAACATAAATCAGATGATGATGATAAACCTTGGGGATATGAACCACATAAAGCATCTGATTGGATTGACGAAAATTTGGAAGAAATTGTTTATCCGAAAAACAATATTTCCAAACCAAGGAATCTTTGACAAAAGAAGAGGGTTCACAATTTTCAAGCTCCACAAATCAGATGGCAGAAGAACGTTGCACCTATAAAAGAACCAAGTTCTTCATCAAACAGGAAATTCTTGAAATCAGGTTCAGGTACTGAATCAAAATCTGATAAGAATATTCAATCTAATTTCAGCGTTAAAGCAAAAGAATTAGAACTTGCATTTCTGTTCTTTATAAATGTTAAATATAGGGTTAACAAACAAACACATATCATAAACATACTAAAAATCATCCTATTTGGAATAAGATTGGATTATGTTATATGGTTTTGTTTCAACCCAGATACTATAAAGAACAAGTTTGGCCTATGTATCCTAAATTATCTGAAATCGTCTCATATCCTCAACATTGGAGAAGAAACGTTCATTTTACTTATGAACGTACTGGCATTAATCATCTTCATTTTACTGAGAATTTTAAGTCTAGACTTGCTTGGTGGACTCTAAATGATTTTGTTTCCTCTAAAAATAAATTGGCAAATTATATATGTGGAGGAAAAGACAATAAAGAATCACTAGAAAAATTGGTTACTGTGTTTAATGGAGTAATGGATTAAAAAAGTGGAAAGAAACTTTGATGGCATACTTAGCCATGAAAGGATACACTAAATACGTAACTAGAGAAAAAGAAGGTTATCCTTCACCACCTATGGAAAAATCTAGCATTGAAGAAAGAACCCATTGGGAATTGAAGTATAAATCTGTTTATAATGAAAGACTTGATTGGGATGAAAATTCTGCAAAGACAAATGCTATTATTAAAATGGCATTAGCACCTAATCTATGGTCTTATGTTAAAGATACTCCAACTCAAACTATTGCTGAATTGGATCAAGTTTTTGGAACAACTGGAATAGCCAAATATTTCATTTTGTACAAAAACATATTCAGTTGGTCTATGAAACCAGGACAAGATCCCATTATAGCTATCTCTAAACTGATGAAAGCTGTTTCCGATCTAGGAACTGAAGATAAATACAAACTTCCAGACTTTGTATTGACATTCTTCATTTTACATGCTTTGAATCAACAATATAGTACTTTGGTTACTAATATTGTTAATAGCAATATTGACGAATTCACGTCAGCAAAGATAGTTCCTAAAATTCAGAATGAATGGAATCTCATGCAATCAAAAGCAAGGAGTGGCAGACAAACCGTTCAAATTGCTAACATTGGATCTAACATCAACAAGTATCCAAACACTAAACCATCTTGGAATGATCAACAATCTAGTAATCAATTTCCAACAATAGGTTTAGAGGAGGATCTTTTAGAGGCAGATTCAATAATAGACAATCGTTCACACCTCATCAAAGCAATAACAGATTTGCTAACAAAGCAAATGCATCTTCTTTATCTAAAGATGATAAGAAGAAATGGAATGCACAGAATCGTGATAACAAGAAGCTGAAGAATAAAGCTTTGCTTGCAGAGTTGAATAAGTATAAACATGAGAATAAGAAGGATTCTCATAACATTATTCACTTTACAAATAATATGATGATTGATGAACCGATTCAGACTATAGGAAATATTGAGGAAGAGATACCTGAACACACATCTAATCATGATTTATTAGATAGAATAGGTTTCCATTACATAGATACTATGTTGGCTTATCCTCCAGAATATCTTCAAGATGAGGTCGTAGATTATGAACTTTCTCCTGAAGGAACAGAGTTCAAAAGAATCTTCTTAACACCTCAAATTCCATTTCACCTATAGCAGAAACTGATGATAGTTCAGTTCCGGACCTTAAATCGCAATCAGACAGTAGTGAGGAACACTACAATGATGCAAATGATGGTTATAACAGTGGCATTGAATATATTGATGAGAACATCAATAATAACGTCGAAAATATGGATATAACTAATTCTGAAAGTAACTCTGGAGGACCATCTGATGAGGATGATCCATTTGGGTATGTGACAAATTTAAAACATTCTAATTACTTATCTAATACTGTTTTAGTGCTTGATAATCTTACCAATGTAGATGTGTTGAACGCATCAGATCAAGCTTTGAATAACAGTAGATATAATTGTGTATATAGTAATTATGAATATAGGGTTCCTAGTGAACAAATTATGCTCTTAAATAAGAATGATAAGTGGGTAATTGATTCTGGAGCTACCAGACATTGTACACCATTTATAAATGACTTTATGTCATTAAGAAATTTATCACACCAGTTAAAGTTACTACTGCAGATAAAAATGCAAAAACACTCATTGAAGGCCAAGGCCAAGTATGTTTCCGACATGGAAAACATATGCTAAACTGGATCGTATGTTATATGCCAATGTTGCCATACAGAATTATCTCTGTACCACAACTTACTAGTATGAATTATGAAGTATATCACACAAAAACACAAACTATTATACACAAGGGAAACATAACGTTGACAGGATATCCTTTAGAAACTAACTCTATAAGTTGGTTATCTACTGAGATTAAAAGACCTTTACAACATTTGTTATTAAATAATAGTTCTAAAACTATTGATTATTTTATTTGGCATTGAAGAATGGCACATCCAAGTGATAATGTGTTAAGTCATATGTTCAGAAATACTGAAAATAGTTCTAAAATTAATAAACCACATATGAAAAGCATATGTAAATCATGTATCATGGGAAAACTTGATAATAAACCATATCATGTTTCAACTAATAGAGCAACTACCTTGCTAGAATTGATACATATGGATTTGATAGAATTACCTATTCAGTCTTACCATAAACAAAAATGGGCTTTATTAATTTTAGACGATTATTCTTCTTTTGCTTATGTAGCATTACTTCGATCTAAAGCTGATACTTTTACTGCTATTAAAGCATATATTATATATATTGAGAATCAACTCAATTTAAAAGTAAAAAGTATGCGTTCAGATCGAGGGGGAGAGTTTGTAAATCAAAAGCTAAATAACTATTTTCAAGAAAAAGGTATTAAACATGAACTAAGTGCTCCACATGTTCATCAACAAAATGGTAGAGCAGAACGATTAAATGAAACCATTCTAAAGAAAGCACATACACTTTTATTAGAATCTGGTTGTCCTAAATCATGGTGGTCTTTTCCATTTGATACTGCAGTCCACATATATAATTGTACACCATTAAGAAGAATGAAATGGAAAACACCTTATGAAAATATGATGAACAAAAAACCCAACATGTCAAACTTCAGGATATTTGGATGTCTAGCATATGTCTATATAGTAAAAGAAAGAAGAAAGAATAAATTATCACCAAGAGCTGAACCAATGATATTCATTGGATATGAAAGCAAATCATATAAGTTCATGAATGAAAAATACTATAGTCATTGCTACACATGCCATCTTTGATGAAAACATATTTCCCAAATTAACAAAAGATAAACTTATTCATAAAGATATACCCACATCTTTAGATCTTAAAACAATTCCATCAAGCAAGAATTATTATAATCATGACACTACAATCAATGATAAAAGGAAATCATTTCATGATTCAAATAATTTAGATGATGATGATTTGTCGGAATCAGATGATCATAAGTCTAATAAGGAATTAGACAATCATCTACATAACAGTAATTCTTCATATCATAGCACAAAATCATATTCAGCAGATGAAAGTGATTATGATTCAAATATATCTAAAAGTAATTCATATAGATCAAAGAAGGATTCACATTCAGAATCAGATTTGAATATATCTGATATGTATAAAAGTAAAGTGATCTTGATGAAGATATAAAAGATCCTGAAACAAAAGGTTTTAGAAGTAGTCAAGTAAAAAGAATTAATGACAACTTCGAAAAAATGAAAGAAATTAATGATTCTTTTCAATATTTTACTGATAAAGGAAAACAAAAAGCTATTGATACTCCTTCATTAAAGAAATCATCTACAAATAAGAAATCACAAAGAGATGATGAAAAATTAGCTAAGATAAGAGAATTTGAAAAACAGATTGAAAATTTGAATAAATCTAAGAATACTCTTAATAAAAGTAAATCATTAATTGAAACACCTTTTCAACTTCCTAAGTCAAATCTTGACATAAACTATAGAAAGAATATAGATTTATTTAAAGGAGTTAAACGTGTTGGAAAGAAGTTAGATCTTCAAGAAGTTAAAAGAAATAGACTTGGTAATGATAAACCAGTTTCTAGATCTACAATACTAGAACAGTCTATTAATCCAGATGAACAAGCTCAAAATCCATTTGGATTTAGAGAACAGGAAAGAGCTGTCATACAACAAAAGTTTGGAACAAGAAAATCATCTAGAATTCCAAAAGTTAAAGTTATTAAAGATAATGTTTATGGAGATAAACATCCAGCTAAAATTGAAGCTGAATTTAACTTTAAGAAATGGAATGATGTCATTCAAAACAGAATTAAGAATGATAAAGAACTAAATGATAAAATAGACAAACAAGTTCAAAAAGTTACTGAAGACTTGTATGGAAAGAAAAAACATACAAACATTAGAACATCAGATTCTAATATGACAGAACTAACTGTAGAAGAGCTTAGACCTATTCCTAAAAAGAATACTAAGAAAATAACTTCTGTAGAAACAAATAAATCAGATGTTAAATCAGATTTAATTCCAATGCCTAGATTTGAAAAGAAAATCTTATTACCTGAGATAATAAAGAAACCTTCTATACCAGAAATTGATCTAGATAAGATGGTTACTATGGATACAAAATTAGATTCAGAATCTAATGATTTAGAATTTGATAATGAAGCTTGGCTAAAGAAAGTACAAGCAAAAAGAGATAAATTTCTCTTATCAAAAGCAGCATCGAAACTAAATGATCAAGAAAACAGAAGAAAAGGAATACCTGTTGTATATAGAGATCTTATCAAAATAAAAGATAAGGATCCTCAATCATATTCAAAATGGGTAACTGCTATGGAAGAAGAAATTAAATCTATACAGAGTAGAAATGTTTGGGAATTAGTTAACAGACCTAAAGACAGGAAACCTATTGGATGTAGATGGGTTTACACCATAAAGCAATCGGATAATAGATATAAAGCGCGATTGGTTGCTCAAGGCTTTTCACAAGTACCAGGAATAGACTTTGGAGCCACATTTAGCCCGGTTTCAAGATTCGAGACTGTCAGAATCTTACTAGCATTAGCAGCTTTAGAGGGTTGGGTACTCAAAGCACTAGATGTTAAAACTGCTTTTCTATATGGCCAATTAGAAGAGGAGATATATATGGAACAACCAGAAGGTTTCAAAACCAAAGATACTGATAAAGTATATAAGCTGAGAAAAGCTTTATATGGTTTGAAACAAGCATCTTTAGCTTGGAATATACAAGCACATAACAGTATAACTAAACTAGGGTTTAGAAGATTATATGCCGACACAGGAATATATGTCTACAGAAACAACAAAGACATTGTTGTTATTATCTTATATGTTGATGACATAATATTCATGGGCAATAATGAAAAGACTGTTGATGACTTTAAAATGAAATTTATGAATAAATGGGAAAGTAGAGACTTAGGAGATCTAAGTGAATATCTAGGAATGAATATTGTGATAGACAAAAGTAAACGTACTGTCACAATTGATCAAGCCAAATATGCAAAAAAGATTGTTGAAAGATTTGGTTTAATAAATGCAAAACCAGTTAATACTCCTTTACCAGCTGGTTATGTACCAAATAAACAAATAGAAGGCAAAGCTACACCTGAAATGATCACATACTATCAACAGCTGATAGGATCATTATTATTTCTAGCAATGTGTACTAGATTAGATATCGTTTATGCTACGATATTAATGTCACAATTTGTGAGCAATCCTACAATGGATCACATTAATAAAGCATTACACATAATCAAATATGTTGGAAGCACATTAGATTATTGTATAAAATATGATGGTCGTGATGCTTATGGTTTAATTGTATATGCTGATGCTGATTGGGCTTCAAATCCAATTGATAGGAAGTCAACAACTGATATGGTTGTAAAATTAGCAGGAGCACCAGTATACTGGAAATCAGCTAAACAAAAAACAATAGCATTATCTTCAACAGAAGCTGAATACATGGCTGCATCAGACGCATGCAGACAGATATCATGGTTAAAGAATTTGTTCAATGAACTTGGATATGATATACAATCCATTCCTTTAATAATGGATAATCAAGCAGCTATTTACATGGCTTCTAATCCAGCTCAAGAACAAAGAACAAAACACATGGATGTAAGATATCATTATATCAGACAATGCGTGAAAGAAGACTTAGTTGATCTCTATTATATAAAAACTGAAGATCAAGCAGCTGATATCTTAACCAAGAACCTTATGTTGAATAAGCATAATAAAATGCTTGAGTTGTGTGGTATACACAATTGATAAAATATTCAACAAGGGGGAGTGTTGAAACTCTGACAGTTATTATAATAGTTACATTAGATTAGTTATACTCATTACAATAACTAATGTAATGGATATCTTATCTAATCTATATCTAATCTATATCTTATCTATTAGATAAAATTGAATAACTATTAATTAAGTGTTTCATATTTAATCATAAATAGCTTACATAATATTAGTCATGTGACTTATGACTCACAATTATGACTCACTATTATGACTCATAATTATGACTCATGATTAGTCATAATGACTCATACTTATGACTCATTTGGAGTCACAATGACTCATGATTATGACTCATGATTAGTCATAATGACTCATGATTATGACTCATAATGACTCACACTGAGTCATATGACTCATACAACGTCATATAAGAATGAAATGATGTCATATAGAACATCATAGAAGGAATATAAATAGATGAAGACTCAGAATGACTCGTTTTAGGGACCGATATTATGTAATAGGTAGATTACACTGTACTTAGGTTAGGGTTTCTGAAATGCATATAAGGAGGGCGTTCTGAGCAACTATCCCCTCAGTTTTACTACAAAATACATAGTGATAAGGCAACCCTTAAGCTAACAATGTAAGTTATTGAAACCTTACTTAGCTAATGGCTTGTGCTGCTGTTCCTTGTTTCAATACTGCACAGTGCTGCACAGAACATATACCTTTTCTCCAGGCTCTGTGGGACTCTGTGGGACTCTGTGGGACTCTGCAGGATGCTGTGAGACTCTGGTCAATTAAGGTAATATATGAACATAAATAACTTGCCAATGACCAGGATTGAACTCACAACCTTAGAGCACAGCTGAAGTGATACAAACCATTACACCAAACTGGCATTGTTATGTTGGTCTCAAAAAGACATATATCCTACATCCTATCCAGTGGACTTAGTCTTGCCACTGCTCTCACTCGACTAATCCTATTTTCTGAGTCAAGATCTACAAATCCAGGCTTGAGTGTGTGACAAGAGTTGTAGTATGGAAGGAGGCGCACAACCTTTGTTCCTGGCAGAAACGATTCCAACCAGTGGTTCATAAGTTATTCATGTTTAGCCAATTGACAAGTCATTGCAGACAGCTGCAGTGCTGATACAGAGTCCCACAGAGTCCCACAGAGTCCCACAGAATCTTGCAGAGTCTGAGAGCACTGCAGGTCACTGCAGATCACTGCAGATCTCTGCAGATCTCTGCAGATCACTGTGGATTCACTGCAGGTCTCTGCAGAATTACTGCAGGCCACTGCAGATCACTGTGGATTCACTGCAGGTCTCTGCAGAATTACTGCAGGCCACTGCAGGTCTCTGCAGATCACTGTGGATTCACTGCAGGTCACTGTGGATTCACTGCAGGTCTCTGCAGAATTACTGCAGGCCACTACAGGCCACTGCAGGTCACTGTAGAATTACTGCAGGTCACTGCAGATCACTGTGGATTCACTGCAGGTCTCTGCAGGTCTCTGCAGAATTACTGCAGGCCACTGCAGATCACTGCAGATCACTGTGGATTCACTGCAGGTCTCTGCAGAATTACTGCAGATCACTGTGGATTCACTGCAGCCCACTACAGGTCACTGCAGAATTACTGCAGATCACTGTGGATTCACTGCAGATTGCTGTGGATTAACTGCAGGTCTCTGCAGGTCACTGCAGGTCACTACAGGTCACTGCAAAATTACTGCAGGCCACTGCAGGCCACTGCAGGTTACTGCAGAATTACTGCAGATCAATGTGGATTCACTGCAGGTCACTGCAGAATTGCTGCAGAATTACTGCAGATCAACTGGATTCACTGCAGGTCACTGTGGATTCACTGCAGGTCACTGCAGTTCTCTGCAGAATTACTGCAGATCACTGTGGATTCACTGCAGGTCTCTGCAGGTCTCTGCAGAATTACTGCAGATCACTGTGGATTCACTGCAGGTCTCTGCAGGTCTCTGCAGAATTGCTGCAGGATTAATGCAGATCACTATGGATTCACTGCTGTCTCTGCAGGTCTCTGCAGAATTACTGCAGAATTACTGCAAAGAATCACTGTGGATTTCACTGCAGGTCACTGCAGGTCTCTGCAGAATCACTGTGGATTCACTGCAGGTCACTGCAGGTCTCTGCAGGCTTGCTGCAGAATCACTGCAGGTTCAACGCAGGTCACTGTGGATTCACTGTCAGCACTGTCAGTACTGTGGCACTGTGGGCACTGCAGCTGTCTGCAAACATTCTGCCAATTCACTGCCAGGTTACAACAAAATCACTGCAGATTCACTGTGGGCACTGTGGGCACTGCAGGTTTCTGCAAACATTCTACTTGAAGTCTGTGACTTGTCTGCCAGTCCTGCAACACTGTGGGCACTGTGGGGAAACCCCAAGTTTGCTGATGCAGGTAGTTGAGGAATCAAATAAGGGTGGAGTTGGCAGTGGCAAGAAGGCTCGGAGGTGAATGCTATTGATGGCATCAAGGTGTCAGCGTGTTTCTGAGGCATCAGAGTGAAGGGGAGGGTCCGTTAAGGGTCCGAGGTGGCAGGCGGTGTGTTGCATTCATTGTCATTGGAAATAGAAACGTGTAGGGGCGCAACTCCCTGGCTGAGGCCACCCCCATTGTGGAGGGTGTCTGGCGTGGTTGGTAAAGTTTGGCTCTGTTGGTGTCATTGGCTGTTAAGTAATAGAAAGGTCCTTGGAGTTTGTCTGCAATTTGCATACTGATATCTCTTATCCTGTGTGTGATTCCACATCACCACATTCCGGAGCATTCTTCAGTGCGTTGGTGGTGATGGAAGCAGTTCGGAGAGGTCGAGCGGTGATGATTGGTGATGAAATGAGCCACTTGAAGTAACTACGGCTCCGCCGTAGGCCTATCCTGGGTAGAAAAAGAAAAAAAACAAAATTTCGGAGCATCGGAGGTGTTGGGAGTCAATTGGAATGATGTGAATGAGCTGGGCTGAGCCATCTGGAGGTGCAGGCGGCAGTGTATTGACTCAGGTGTGATGCTGTGTACACATGGTGGCAGCGTGGAGGTTCAGTTAAGGTCCTAGTCAGTTCCGATGTATGCGGATGGCTTCCGAATAAGGTCCGAGCATGCTGTGGCCTCGTGTGATGATGTGGAAGGAGCGACGGAGGTGGTGGAAGCAAAGGAGGGTGGTGAACTTCAGATTGGGTTGGCGCTATGTGCATGTGGGGCTACCAGTGGTGATGTGGTTGCATGTGGGGCCGTCCAAATAAAGGAATGGCCTCCGGGGCCATGTGAGAAGGTGCACAGTGGTCGGAGCAAGCACAGACTGGACCGAGGGTGGGCTCCAGTTGAAACAATAAAACGGAGGCTGACTTGAGATGCCTCTGAGGTCACGGGAAAATGCCGAGTGAGTTTGGTGGCGCCGAAAGGCGTTGCCCAGTGCTGGCTGAGGCTCCGACGGGGCTCAAATGAGTGTTGGGGGCAAAGGGGGAAAACTGTATTTCAAAACTATGTAGCACATTTATGTACCTACTGCCATGCGGCGTACATGAGGACTCGGAGCGGTGGTCTCCGAGGGTCCAAAGGGTTCCGACAGAAATCCAAAGGGTTCCAAAGGGGTTCCAAAGGGGTCTGAGAGGGTATGGTGATGCTCAATGACGCTTGGTTGTGCTCAATGAGGCTTGGTATTGCTCGGAGGGGCTTGTCTGGCTTTGTTGGCATCGGAAATGAGTGTTGGAGGGTCTGAGGGTCAAGGCAGTGCAGATGTGAGCATTGGGCATCGGTCTCAGGCTGGCCCAATTTGAATTGTTACAGCGGTGTGCTTCTTTTGGTATATCCGCAACTAATGGTGCACCTAGATGCGTCTGACTGAAACTGGTCTGCTGTCTGCAGGCCAATTCATGGGGCAAAGCATGCATGTCGTGTCGCGAGCAGTGTCAATCTTGCAAGATTGGCGGGGTTTCGGTGACTGGTTGGGGAGCAAAGAAGATGGTGAAGACACAGGAACTGGTCGAGTCAAGCGACGAGGGATCTGAAGAGGTAGAGGAGACTGCAGCCGCAAGCGACCTGGAGAAGATTAGCAATGCAGGCATGAGCGCCCCTGACAGCGTTCGCATTCTACAACGGCTGCAAGCAGAGTCCGCAGGCATGCAAAAATCTTTAGCAGCCATTGCCAGGTCCGCGAACGAAATGACAATCTTCATGCGTGAGCAAAATGCGCTCTTGCAGCAACTCCTGGACTTGCAGACGATGCAGGCAAACCTGCAATACAAACTCCGGACTATTGCGCACAACACAAGACATGCAACTTTCTTGCTATTGGACTTCTTCTGTCCACCACCGGTCGTGGAGGAAACACAGGGTGGACCTTCTGGTGTGACCGCGGAGCAAGGGCTTGGTGAGCAAGCAGAGCCAGGATCAGAAATTGTGGGCATGGACATTGGAGCAGATGACAATGTCAGACAATCGAGGTCAGAGGCAGGAGCGGAGGCGACCATTGCGGAACAGGAGTCGGTTGTTGTGGAAGAGGTCGGGCTCCAGGGCAACGTAGTCATGTTCTTGCCTGCTTCGCCAGCTTTGTAGACTTGTCGCGTAGATTTGTAGTGTGTCTTTTGAATGATATTGTTGTTGGGTTGTGTGTGTCCCTAGGGTCCCGTAAGTAAAATTAGTAAGTAATGGTGTGGGCATAAGCATAAAGGAAAAAGCATAGGTAAATAGCGGAATGCGCAACTTTAGTCTTGGTGCAGAATAGACCTGAATGAGCAGTTGATTTTGTAACTACTGAAGCAGAACTACATTAGTGAATAAAGAAAAGAAAATAGCAGGAGTGCTCAATGATCTCCTAACTTGTCCATGTCAGATTCCGGGTCCAAGTGGTAGTAGATGAGTTCTTCTTCCTCCTCTGCTTCCGTTGTGGATTGCACGGGTTCATCATCATCTCCTTGTGAGTGGGAATCTGCCATTTGTCGCATATGCTCCTCTGAAGCGTCTAACACATTTTCCGGAATTGTCAGGCTTTGACGCGTGAAGTAGGGAATGACGCAAAATGCTGTGTAAGGCCGGTTGAGTACCATTCCATTGAGTTTGCAAAGGATGTAGGTGCCACCATGGTTGCAATATAAGACCACATAGGGGCCAATGTAGTGAGGGTGCATTTTCCTGTTCAAGGATTTTTTGATCGCGATATTGCGGACTAAGACCAATGCACTGTGTTTGAAATCAAAATTGCGGATAACCGTCGGGTGTTCCTTTTCAAATCGTTTTGCAGCTACCACGTGGGCCACGTAAACTTTCCCTTTTAACACTTCTGTTTGCACATGTCGCTTCTGTAACTCTGTAGCATGCCTTGCAATGAGGTCTGTTGTGGATAGGAACACCTCAGGTGGTGGTAACAAGTAGGTGGCTTCGGTGATATCGAGCGGAAGTAGCAGATGAGTTCCTGTTACCGCGAATTAGGGCAATACTCCCATGTGATGCCTTGCCATGACACGTTCAGACCAGAATACGGAGTGCAATACCGGAGCCCAATTCGCTCCTTTGCTTGCTTTGACTAGAGCCTGTCAAACGTCGAAGTGACTGCATTCCACAATGCCGTTAGTGCGGGAGTTGTAACCGGAGATGCAGATATGGTTGATGTGGTACTTCTTTGCTAAGTGTGCTACAGCGCGGATAATAGGCGCTCCATTGTCTGTCACAATTTCCACTAAACTTCCCCAGTGGCAAATGAGATCTTTGAAGATCCAATCTCCTATGGCGTTGGCCGTTTCACGACGTAGGGCGCGGTACTCAGGGTAGTGCGTTAACGAGCAGCGGGCCTGCACCAGATATTTGAATTGATTTGATGGTGGTAGGTGCATGGTGTCAAGGTAGACCTTGGCGAAGATTGGAGCAGGTTCCGCAACAACAGGCAGGATGTGGTATAGTTGCAGAGCTTGGCATGTGCAACAAGACTTGATGTACCATTTTACGTTGTCCTGCATTTGTGGCCACCAAAACCATTGCATGACCGCCACGCAAGTCGCATAATAACTGCAGTGTCCTAGTTTGTCATGGCAGCAGACCAGTATGCTTACCCGCTTGTGCGGATCCAATACGACTTTGTCCCTTAACCACAGCATATCATCCTTTATGAAGAATTTGGTACAGTACCGCATGAACCGTATATTTTCTTCATCTGACATGCCGTCAGGTTGCTCCAGCTCTGTTAGGAACCACTTCGCCATTTGCAGTTTTTCCTCATCCCTTGACGCGGTCTGAATTCTCCACGGGAATATCCTGTCATAGGTGCTATCATCCTCTCCTTCTGGTACCGGTAACCTCTCAATCTCTGGTGGCGGTGTATCTGGATTGGCCAGGAAGAAAGCCGCAAGCGAACTTTTACCCTTTACTATGGATCCTTCACCCACTCTTGGTGCTAGTTTAGTGTAATGCAGAGTCCTTGCATCCTGGATTTGGCAGCGTCACAGTGTGAGAGCTCTGGAAGATGCGGCATTGATCTGGTGCATAAATCCATAGAGGTTGTTGATCCAATCGTCGAAGTCCTCGTCTTTTTGCGTATCTGGTTCCTCGTCCAGTGGTTGTTGCGGTTGTCTAGATAGCCCGTCGGGTGCGTGGATCTGACCAGGTATGTGTACTAGCTTAAAATGGAAGGTGAGGATCGCCAAGATCCACCGATTGATTGATGCTGACGGTGTGATATCCAGATTCTTGAGCATATCTTTGATGTAACGCACGTCAACTTCCCGATTAGATTGCGGACTCCTATTAGGTAAAGTTTGAGCTCCTTCAACATGCAGAACAGACTGTAAATCTCCAGTTTTGGTTGTGAAAAGCACCCTTCCCATTCATTTAGTGTAATTGAGCTGAAGCGGTTATAGTAGCGGACTGTGGGCTTATCAGGGTCACACTGACACAAGAGAAACCCAACTGCAATCCATGATGTATCCACCGCTAAGATGACTGGTGCATCGGACTTGTAGTTGATGGGGCAAAGTGCTGGTGATGCGATAAGCACTTGTTTAAGTGACTCTTGTGCGGCAATTTCTTCCTCCCCAAACATGAATGGAACATCTTTCCAAGTAAGCGCAACCAACAGACTTGCTTTGCATGCAAAGTTTTTTTGAAGATCCGACCCACGCCTACAGTACCTAAGAATGCTCTAACCTTGGATAATGATGTACACGGTGCCCAATTCTTGACTGCCGTGAGCAGGTCTTTCTCTGGTTTGCGTCTTTGTATGTGCATAGATGACCGACGATGGTGATGGAGGGCGCGCATAATACTAGTTTCTTTCCCAAGAAAGTGCAGCTGGCATATTTGTAACACCTCACACCGCAAACGTCTATTGTTTATATCTCATATCTCCTTTTCTGATCTAATGCGTAAATCAATCAGCTTGACTCATTACGAAGGACTCGTACTACATTGTCCTCGTCCCCCATTGTTATTCTTTTGTTTACCTACATATATATGTCATTCAACCGATGTACCTTAGCTAGGATTCTTTTTATACACCCCTTGACTACGCAACTTGAGGCAGAACACTAAAGTCAAAACCCGAGAATCTTCCGTTGGTGACGACGAACCTTTGCATTCAAGTATTTGAAGGCCACGTCATCACAATATTTCATGCGCTGTACAACCCTGTTGAGACCCTGGAAGTGCTCCCATACAAAACGCCTGATGCCTGGATTATCTGGTATTGTTTTGTAGGTGTTGTCTTCCCACTCATAGCGCGTTGGCGGGCCTTTAACCGGTATGTCGTCGATGTAGGGTATGGTCAGTTCCAGTGAAACAACAAAACGGAGGCTGACTTGAGATGCCTCCGAGGTCGCGGGAAAATGCTGAACGAGTTCGGTGGCGCCAAAAGGCATCGCCCAGTGCTGGCTGAGGCTCTGACAGGGCTCAAACAGTGCTGGAGGCAAAAGGGAAACTCTTTTCTCTAACTACGTTGCACAATTATGTACCTACTGCCATGCGGCGTACATGAGGACTTGGAGTGGTGGTCTCCAAGGTCCAAAGGGTTCTGATGGAGGTCCGAAGGGTTCCAAAGGGGTTCCGAAGGGGTCCGAGTATTGAATCAAACAACAGCAGCGCAGCAGCTAGCTAAGTAAGGATTCAATTATACTTACATTGTTAGTTAGCTGTTGCCTTAACAAGATGTAGTTTGTTGTAAAACTGAGGGGATAGTCGCTCAGAACGCCCTCCGTATATATGTTTCATAAACCCTAACCTAAGTACAGTGTAATCTACCTATTACATAATACTGGTACCGCTAATGAGTCATTCTGAGTCTTTATCTATTAATATTCCTTCTAAGATGTTCTTTATGACATCATATCCTTCTATATGAGTCATTATTATTAATAGATATTCCATAACATTCTATATGACATCATAATGTTCTTATATGACATATTATGAGTCATATGAGTCATATGAGTCATTTATGACTATCAGTGATGTCATAGGATGAGTCATGTCACTCCTGTGACTTGTCACGTCACTCTGTCACGGTGTCACATAAGCGTGACTTCTGTCACACTATTATCACATGTTGTGACATGTGTCACAAACCACGTGGTAATGTTATGTAAGCTATTATGATTAAATATGAAACACTAATTAATAGTTATTCTTATTATATAAGATATTAGATAATATATTCATTACATTAATTATTGTAATGAATGTAACTAATCTAATGTAACTATTATAATAACTATCAGAGTTTCAACACCGAGAGGGTATGGTGATGCTCAATGATGCTTGGTGGTGCTCAATGAGGCTTGGTATTGCTCGGAGGGGCTTGTCTGGCTTTGTTGGCATCGGAAATGAGTGTCGGAGGGTCCAAGGGTCAAGGTGGTGTGGATGTGAGCATTGGGCGTCGGTCTCAGGCTGGCCCAATTTGAATCGTTACACCGGAATCTCTGGTTGTAAGATGCAGGTGACATCATTGTGAAAGATCGGGACCAAGTTGGTCCATCCCATGGGCAAGGTAGTAAGGCACATTGCTCCGAAAGGCATCTGAAATGTGGTTAAATCCCACGAATCCTCAGCAAGTGGATGCTCATTGTATCTGACAAAAAGGTCAAGCATCGCGCCGCATGCATCCTGCGAAATTCTCTGCTAAGTGTTCTGGGATAGGTGTGACGCCTGAGTGTCGGATTGTAACCGCGTTGAGCAGCTCCAGTGAGTGCACTAAACAAAGTTTGCCTGTCTTCTTTAGTATGCAGAACCAGTGGGAACAATATGATGAGTTGGAAGGCTTGTAGACGCCTGTGTCGATCTTGGTGCAGATGATGTTGCAAATTTGGTCGTACAAACCCGGTGGTATTGGGATATTGCACTGTACCCATGGCGTGTGTGGAATCATTGGGATTTCCACCAGTGGAAAGAAGTCAGTTTTGAACTTGCTGTGTTTGCTATCATCCCAGGCAAATGCCTGGTCATGTTTTGTCATAAAGTCGTGCATTAACTTGGTTTCTTTGGGCCATAGGAATTCGCTACCGTGTTCCTGCTCCAGTGTTCTCTTGCACTCCTCTGTATAATGCCCGCATGGCATAAACTCGGGTGGTGTTGTGCCTAATGTAGGTAACTTGGTGAGCGGATCACCCTTGATCTCTTGTAGAATGTGGAACTCCTTGGGTAACTGACTGATAATGGGCTTGACTTTCTTAGCGACTGGCTTGTACTTTTTCTTTTGCGCGGATAGAAATACTGGTGATACGTTGTTGTGACACGGATTCGTGGATGTAGGTGCTTTGCGCGGAATGGAGGTAGTGGATGCGTTTTGGTTTTGGAATACAGTTTTGTGTGGAGCGGAAGTCTCAGATACAGATGTGTGGTGGTCTCGGAATATGGTGGTATTGAGATAAGTTTGGGTGAACAGATTGCAGTTTTCCATTTTAACTTCTTGTAGACTCAGCGCGGCACCAAGATAGAGGCTAGCAATTGGATTACAGAACTCGGTGTTTGTAGTTACAGGTTTGTTGGACGGTAAAGACGATATTGGGGAATAGGCCAGAATATCTATGGGTCACTGCGTGATAGGGTCAATGTTCAATATACAAGCTACCTCTCCATGATCCCCTATCAATTCCTTGATGTTGTCTGAAAATCCTTCTCCTCTTCATCATGCATATGGTACTTGGGGCGGCTGCGGGGCATGGTCGGAACCATCACTATTTTGTCGCTGTTTGGATCATGAATAGTGATGGTTTGATCCTCGTTTCCGTGGTTTTTGGTAATCAACTGTGTTAAAACTTAGAATGGGCACCCTAATAGGATATCGTAAGCGGGAGAACAGATAATGTGTACTTGGAAATATAAATTTATATTGCTGATGCAGAAAGATATATTGTTGGCGATTCCAAGTGACGTGTCGACTTCTCTGTTTGCCACTTCCATGTCAATTTTGATAGTGGGATTTTAGGCGATCCTGAGCTTGTTGCAAATGGCCTCCAACATGCACCAAATTGAGCATCCCGGGTCTACGATGCATTCTACCTCTGCGTGTTGATGAGCAGTCACGGGCTGTGACTGTAGGAGGAAGCTGCTTCCAATCCGCGCATTTGTAATCCAATTCCGATTCACTTCCGACATTTGCGATCCGCTCTTTCCTGCACTTTCCGCTCTCTTTCCGCTCTTTCCCGTGCTTTTCCGCACTTTGCGATCCGCTTCCATCCGCTCTTTCCTGCGCTTTTCCGCACTTTGCGATCCGCTTCCGATCCTCTCTTTCCGCTCTTTCCCGCACTACAGGAATGCAAGTCCGCTCTCTGCACAGCCACTTCCTCAAAAGGCAACTCCGCTTTCCGAAGCCCCCAATCGAGATCCAAATGCACCATCAAGGGATAAAGGCAAATCCCCATCCAGAACAAAGGAAGGAAAACTTCACGGAAAATCGTCGATCATCAATATCAAGCCCAGATTTGGACAGGAGGTGAAAATATCACAGAGTCCCTTCGTACTGATAGAGCCAAAAATGTATATAAAGCCTCGTAGTTATCTTGTCAAAATAACATACCATCCTACCCCAATATCATATATAACCAATAATCTCACTCCCATGCAATAAGCTCTTTTTCCGTTGCACGTGCACTCTTGCTCTCTTGTCACACTTGTCACACACTCTACCCACACGCCGACCGCTTTTTGATGTGGTCACGTCACTTGCCATTGCCATTACTCTTTTGTGTCACGTCAGCACGTCCGCACTTGCGTTCCGCTCCGTGCACATTCTGTCACTAGGTCACACGTCACATCCGCACGTCCGCACTTGCGTTCGCTCTGCGCGCGTTTTGTTACTAGGTCACACATCACATCCGCCCGTCCGCACTTGCGTTCCGCTCAGCGCGCGTTCTGTCGTGTCACATCCGCTCTCCGCATTTCCGCTCCGCGCGCATTCTTGTGTGCTCCTCTGGTTGGCAACGTCGGGACTCTTCAACTAGCTCACACAAACCCCCCTGTCTACACCGCTGCCTTAGCAGTGTAGAGTCGTATTAGCGTCCATCTATCAGTCCTTGCATGCAGTGGATTGTGTGCAACTCCTTGGCGACTTGCATGCGGGGTTTGCCCGGCCCTTCTATGCAATAGAATGCTTCCGCCAGGTCGGGCATGACATATATTTTGCGGACTGTGTTGGAGTTGTAGAAGCGCGCGTCGGTGAAGGTGGTGGCAGCTTGCATTGGTGTGGGTATACGACGTGGAGTCAAGTACTCCTGGTACTTGGCGCAGATATCAGGCGAGACCTCTAGTAGCTCCTTGTAGCTGACATGTGCAGCATGATTCTGGAGGGACCTTTTAAAGATGCCTTGCGCCAGTTTCTCATTCTGCGCAGGTGACATGGTGGTGTAGGCCACATTGTTGTTTTTGGGCGGGGAGCTGAATGGTCGATCCAGTGGGGGCTGGTAATTTGTGTCATGGACGTCGGAGAATGGATGGGTGGTTGGCTGTTCATTCACTATCTCTGGTGATGAGATTCCTGTAGGTTTCTCTGCATTATTTGTTCCGGCAGGCACTGCTTCCTTCCCCTTCACACGCAGCGGAATCTCCACTCTATCCATTACTACTCTTTTCTTCGTCTGCAGGGCTACCATCCTGTGTTGTAGCTGCTCCATCTCCTCTTCATCGGCTGCATCTTCTATTGTCATTTGGTATGTCATCACTGGTGTTGCCATGTTAGCGGCAGCAGGGGTAGGAATTGTGTCTATGGTGCGGGCTGTATAGTACATAGCGTAGCGGGCGGATATTTGTTGTCGGGGGTGCGTCTATGCGTCAATGGAATTTGTCGATGTTTTCTTTCATATTATTAGCTTGATTGAAACACGGGAGATAATTTCCCATTGGTGAGGTGATGCGGCCCTCCGTGTTTTTCAATATCTTTCCACTTGCCATATACATTTCCACTTCCAGACAGCGGCTTATTAAATGCACTGTATTTCTGCAGAAGTTGCATGCGTGGAATCCACTTTGCTGCACGGGTTGTGATGTTCCTAAAGGGATGGGGTTAGCACTGCTTGCTGGGGGACCATACATGCAGAACTGCGGTGCAGTTGGCAGAGCGTGGTATTGATTTGTTGTGAGTGCCTGCATTAGCGTCTGCATCATGGTCTGCCCAAGTTTCTCCAACATCACCGCCATTTCTTCTTGCTTGATGAATTGTGGAGCTGCTAGTGGCTCGGATTTGACTTGCAGTGGTGCGGGTGGTTCCGATCTTATCGTGTATGAGGAGACAGTGGCCCTATTGATTAGCTTATTGTAAAATGATTGACCTTGTATGACTTCCTGAGCCACTGCCAAGGTCTGCTCTAGCGAGAATGGGTTGCTGTGGTGTATGTTTGGATATTGGCTCGGTTGCGATGTTCACTTGGAATCCCTTGAAAAAGTACTTGCTCTGCTGGTGCACTGAGAGCCAGTCATGACTGATGAGATATTTTGTTATTACCAGGAAGTGCTGGTAATAGCTGCACAGGCTTTCCACGGTTTTCACACCGAGCCTGAGGGTTTCCTCGATTAAACGCTCTAGGTGGTCCTGTGTATACTGATGCTTGTTGATAACTCCACTATACAATGTTTGTATAGACAGTTTAAATGCTTCATATGTTGCAGGTGCAGGAAACGTTTTGACAGACCCCCGTAGCTCATACTCAGTGTCTTCCAAGTACTGGAGCACATACATTTTCTTTTCTTCATCTGCTGTTACTGTGGTTTCCTGGAAGAGTAGCTCTAACTCTGTGAAATACTGAGGCAGGTGACGTGGCTGCGAGGAATCAAAACGGGGCGCGGAATTGCTGTATTGCGTGGGCATTGTTACAGTTCTCTTTTCGTCTCGTCTCTGTGTCTCAGTAAACCGTTTCATCATCATCATTACTGCGCAGTGTACAGCATGGACGCTATCTCCTTTTCATAGTTACCTTCATATTTCCTTTCATAGATAACTACAGCTTTGTTCCCTTTATGGTCTCCTTTGTTCTCTAAACGTATATAACCCTCATGTTCTGTAGAGTAACCTCAGTTCCAACTTAGACGAGTTTTGCTCTCAACCTCGTTCAATCTCAACGCTCTTCTTCCTCATCGTTCTCAAGACCTTTGTCATTGTTTGACTTAGTGTCTAGACTTTCTGTCCAGTGGCTGGGAGCAGACCAAGACTCTGCTTGTCACTGTTGACTTAGAACAAACCACGACGAGGGCATCGTCTGTAACAGGCATAGATTTGTGCGAGGATGGGATCGGGTTAGCGGCCATTGCAGATAGTGTAACGGGTGGAATAAGAAATGCAGGGTTGGTTGAAAAATAGGGATTTATCGGTGGAGCGGACTTTGTTATGGCAGGTGCTGTACTGCTGAAATTGATACTACTGTGCAGAGGAGAGGGGTGCGGACTTTGCGAACATGATGATGTGAGCGGACTGCTGGAGTGATCGCTGTCCTGGTGATTATCTGCGGTCTCTGTGTTATCTGTGGTTCGTGATGAAGATGCTGCAGGTTGTGTGAGCAACTTGTTTATCCATTCTGTACACTGGAATTCCGGTGAGAGTCCTAGCTTGCAGCGGGACTGGCGACCAAAGCTACTGGTGTGCTTAAATATCTCCGTTAGTGCTTGGCTAGGGTCCTGTTGTAGAAGGTGCTGTGCAGTTTCTGCTCCTTTTTTCAACAAGTTGTACCAATCGGTGACTAGTTTACCGGATGCTGGTGATGTAGCAAGATGTCCTGGGAATTCCCAGTTGTGAGGTGATTCTGGAGGGGTTGATGGCAGAATTTTCTTTAGTAAGCCTCACTGGGGCAGCCAATATAATACGTTACTACACTGCTAAAGCTGCTGTGTAGACTGGGGTTTGTTTGCAAGGCTAGATAAAGAATCTCCTGTCAATCCTGGAAAGAATCAACCTGTGCGGGTACAAGATCTATAGTGGATAGTGTTTAGCAAAACGTGTGAGGTAACAAACTTGACTGAAGACCCGTGGGCAATGTGGACAGTGTGGACAATGCGGACTATGCAGACTATGCGGACTAGTGCAGACAAGAGCGGAAACCTATCTTGTGCGCTGTGTGACAAACGTGACAACGTGACGTAGTGGCAACAGGAGCGCGACTGTTAATAGATACTCGTGGATGTGGTGTGGTGTGTAGTTGCGGTCACCGGACTTGTGGAATTACTGATGCGCGCAGGTGACTCTTGACATGAGTGTGGGTGGTAGATGGTGACTGTTCGTCAATGTCGAGTGCGGATAGCGGGTGATAGCGGTGGCTGATCACTGGCAGTAACAACAGAGCACACAAGTCTTTCCGCAAGGTGGCATTGATGACAGACGAAATGACGAGGAGAGGAATGAAACCTGAAGTTGAATGAGAATGACGCGACTTTGTAAGTGAAACTGCGTGGGTATGATATGATATTTTTACTATGGAACATAATGGTTTATATACATTTTCACTATCTACTGAAGCGATGGAACTCTGAAACTTTCTGTACTCCGAGGTGCGTGTGTCTTTTACTGTCCCAATCTGTGCTTTTGAAAGGCATTGTCCAATGCAGCTTAGTATACGAGCATTTTCATAGTATTTTCCTCCGATGTGTAACTCCGTAGTGGAACCCTGACCGTATTGGCACTGTCCCTAAGGGCGTCTCGAATAGGTGTGCGATGGCCGTTGATTGACCTCCGGTGTCCAATTGCTAAGTGCTAGGGTATTCACTAGTGACCATTAGCCAGTTGCTGGAATGCGACCCTTTACGCTTGATGTAGCCATCCAGTTGTACTTGTTGATCAACACAATATCCGTGAAGATTTTGTTTGGCTAAATAGCTTTTTCCGTCGATTGTATACAGATGCGGCTAGCAGCTCTCGATTGCAGTACTCAGAAGGCGGACCTGCCTATTGCGGAAGTGGCTGTGCGGACATGTATGCGGCGCAACTCCCAATGCGGAATGTGCGGTTGTTTAGCACAAAAGCTCGGACGTTGGTAATGCGACGGGTGCAGATGAAGCTTCTATGGTTGCACAGCTTGCGCTGCAAGTGTGCACATGGAGGACCAATATGCAAACGCTGTGGATCTTGTTCGGTGTCAGTCAGATAGTTAGTGGCAGGCTCAGTGCATGTGTATAATCCTGGTGATGATAGGACTCCTCTCGCATAGCATGATGCATATACGTGACGATGTCACTACACGGTCACAGCGGGACACCGCTCATCATCGTGAAATTTTCCCCTGGACTATTCCCTATACAGTGGAGTCAGATGACAAAGATGAAAGCCAGGACACGTACCAAGCCGCAGAATGGCTGCATACGGGGCTGACCATACTTGGCCAGTACCATGATGGTTGGACAACAGTCTCGGACTTCAAACCTGAGGTATTTGAAATGCCTGAAGGGTACCTGATCAACCTCGGTGTGGACGACATTGAGGCTGAGTTAACTCACAAGGAAATAACTGCCATGGAGTTCTCAATGATGGATTTCCTCCATCATTGGTGGACAGAATATACTCGGCATCGCACTGTCCATCAGGACCAAGTCCATGCAATTGTACAATTAAATGCCATGAAAGCACGGAACACTAGAAAGAGAGCCAGCCCCAACAACCAACCACAGACACTGCGGAGCACACCTCAATGCACGTCCACGACTTCAAACATGTGATACCAAGACCCATCATTGTGACCATTTATGTCAATGGCCACCTGGTCCACGCAATGCTCAACTGTGGATCGGAGGCGGATTTTGTCTCAATGACACTCGTGGATCAACTACATCTGCCACACTCTGTCTTGGCCAAACCATTGAACATAAAGATGGCTGTCCATGGTTCACGCTCCAAAACAAACCAATCTACATCAGTGAAATTGGAATATCAAGGGATAAACGAGACTTGCCAACTCATTGTTGCAAATATTGATGGCTATGACCTGATCCTGGGAACGCTGTTCTGGTACCAACATCAAGTGATGGTTGGATTCAATCCATCTTGTGTGATAATCGGATCTACAACATCATTAGAGATGCGTGGTGAGGAGGTTTATTCGATCACCTCTGCTGCAGCTGACATCTTTGAAGATGACTTGGACCGGATCCATAACCAGCTGCAGGAGGAAGCGGCAGACTTATGTCCTGATACAGCACAGACAGCACTCCCTCCTTTTTGCACAGTTAATCATACAATCCCATTGATTGACAAGGATAAAATCTACCGATATCAACCAGTGCGCTGTCCGGAGGCACTGAAACCCCTATGGAGGAAGAAACGTGACAAGTACATTGCCAATGGTCAATGGCAACATGCCACAGGTAACCCATCATCCAGGTCGTCTAAAGACCCTATCACTCGTCAAACAAGATTATTGGTGGCCAGGAATGGCAGCCCTTGTCAACAAATGGGTTGAAGGTTGCACTCTATGCCAACAAATGAAAGTTAACACACATCCAATTATACCCAGCCTCATGCCAATCAAATTGACTGCCACAAGACCTTTTGAACAGGTTTTGTTACAGTTCTCTTTTCGTTTCGTCTCCATGTTTCGGCGAACAGTTTCATATCCATCTTTACTGCGCATTGTACAGCTTGGACGCTATCTCCTTTCGTAGTTACCTTCATATTCCCTTTCTCAGATAACTACAGCTTTACTTCCTTTTACGATTCCTTTGTTCTCCAAACGTATATAAACTCCATGTACTGTAGAGTAACCTCAGTTCCAACTTAGACAAGTTTTGCTCTCAACCTCGCTTGAACTCGACGCTCTTCTTCTTCATTGTTCTCAAGACCTTTGTCATCGTTTGACTTAGCGTCTAGACTCTTTGTTCAGTGACTGGGAGCGGACCGAGACTCTGCTTGTCGCTGTTGACTTAGGACAAACTACGACGAGGGCATTGTCCGTAACACAAGTTGGAACTCAGGAACCGCTCAGTGCTTCGTCACTAGCCAGACACCATTGAGACCCGAACCTCCCAGATCAGACCGCCAAACGACTCCGCTCGTTATAGGCAAAAGTACTACCTTGGACGAAGGGAAGTCTATCCTTCTACAACAAACGAAGGGTGGTACTACGTTTCAACCACCAAGAAAAAGAACCAGCGAGTCCCAGAAAGTTTCTTCGAAGGAGAATATAGAGAAGGAAACCCTGACGAAGAATTACCAGCAGAAACTTGGATTAATTGGTATAACGAAGAAAACAATTCAGATAGCCGATTATTCTTCCCACCAAACAAAGAACCAGAACTTACTTGGTGGCACGAATTTCAAGACGCTGAGGATCTAACTGACGGAGTCTTCTCCGCACTCGAGGAATCTACTCTTGCCAAGTGGAACGAATACAAGGAACAACAGCAGATCGAACTGGATCTAGATTTTGACAACGAGCCGAAACAAGGGGAAAGCTCGAAACAAGCAACAGAACCGAAACAGGAACCTGAAACCGAAACAAAAAGAATATGGCAGACGAAAAGGAAACATCCCCGAAAGGGATAAAGGGAATCTCCATTGAGAAATTCAAAGGACAACGATCCAAAGCGAAACATTTCATCTATGCGTTTGATGACACCTTCGATCTAGATGAGGAACGATTTACCACTGCCAAGAAGAAAATCAAATACGTTTTCCTACACTTAGGGGAGGAATTAGACGATTGGAAGTCCAATATCCGAGAGGAATTGGATGAAACAACTACAGATAAAGGAAAGAAAAAGGAAGAAGGAACGACGCTCTCTTGGGATAGCTACAGCAGTTTCAAAAGCGATTCTTAGCCAATTGGGGCGAATCAGACACCGCAGCCAGGACCCTGAATGATCTAGATAAAGTGAAAGTGGGCGGAGATATTGATATCCCCACTTATATTCAGAAGTTCCGATCCCTTATTCAGTCAACCGGAATCACAGGGTTCATGGCGCAGCGAATCTATTTTTGTAAAGGACTCCCAGCATCAGTCGCAGCAAAAATCATCGAAAACCCTGCAGTCATCAACATGGAAACAGCCTATGATGCTGCGGAACGATTACACAATGCTTGGGAAACCCTGAAACTGATGAACCGATCTTCTGGATCAGGAAACACGGAAAAACGTTTCAAATTTAACCAAAACTCGAGGAACTCAGCATCAGGATCAAAAGGAGTCAATGCCATAACTACTGGACGCCTTTCAGATTCCCAAAAGGAGGAATATCGGAAAACCGGCAAATGTTTCCGATGTGGAACTCAGGGACACATATCCAGGGATTGCCCAAACAAAGGGAATGCCCAGACGATGCCCAACAAATCGCCTCCTCCACAGAATCGCACCATTAGGACTATTGAGGAAATGACCTCAGAAGAATCAACTGCCCAACGCATTAGGGCACTATTGAAAGCACTCCCAGACGAGGAGCGCGAATACCCTCAAGAACTCGAACAGAGGGTTTTAAGAAGGAGACGCCAGAAAGCGGTTGACGCCTCCCATAAAGTCGAACAGTTAGCACTCGATTCTGTAATCGTACAATCCAATAATGATAAATGGATCTCAATTACTGTGCAAACAAACGATAACCCGCTGAAATATCCGCCCTCATTGATTGCGGAGCAGAAGGAAATTTCATTGACGAACGCATATCAAAAGATTGGCCAAAGGAAAAACTAAAACAACCGATTAAAGTCAAAAACGCCGACGGAACTATTAACCAAAATGGCATGATCACGTATCGAACTCATCTTATCTATTCTATCAATGGAAAACCATATGATAATTGGTTATGGATCACAAACTTAGGGGATCAAGAAATCATCTTCGGAATACCATGGCTGGAAAAACATAACCCGACTATTGATTGGCGAAAGAAAACCCTCCAAATAGACGATGATTCAAAAGATGACAAACCTATTTGGCGCATAGCGCTAGATACTCAACAATGGGGAGAAGACGAATATTGGATAAGAGTAAAAACATCGGCGTCACAAGCGTTTGAACACCAAGCAAAACGCGACGAAACGCCGACTGTCTTACCACTTGAGTACCTTCCCTGGCAGTCTACCTTTGAGAAAAAAGCATCGGAGCGTTTCCCATCACCACGACCATGGGACCATGCAATTGAACTCAAAACCGGATTTACACCGAAAGTTAGCAAAATCTACCCACTATCACTAAAAGAACAATCAACGCTCGACGAATGGATTAAAGAGCAATTAGATAAAGGGTACATTCGACCATCCAAATCGCCACAGGCGTCACCATTTTTCTTTGTTTCAAAGAAAGAGAGCGGTGCCCTTAGACCCTGCCAGGACTATCGTTACCTTAACAAATGGACGATAAAAAATGCCTATCCACTACCCCTAGTCTCAGACCTAATGACGAAATTAGAAGGTGCAAACTATTTCACCAAATTTGATTTGCGCTGGGGATATAACAACGTCCGAATTAAAGAAGGCGATGAATGGAAAGCAGCCTTCATTACAAACCGAGGGTTGTATGAACCAACAGTAATGTTCTTTGGCCTTTGCAATTCGCCCTCGACATTCCAGACCATGATGAATGAATACTTTCAGGACATGATTAATGAAGGATGGCTCATTATCTACATGGATGACATTTTGATCTGTGGGAAGACAAAAGACGAAATACAGAAACGAACCGAAAGAGTCTTAGAATGTCTACAGAAGAAAGACCTATTTTTGAAGTTAAGAAAGTGCAAATTTTGCGTCCAAGAAGTCGAATTTCTGTGTATGGTCATTACGCCCGGTCATATTCAAATGGACCCTGTAAAACTCGCTGGTATCAGAGACTGGCCAACCCCCACAATGGTCAAACAAGTTAGATCTTTCCTCGGATTCGGAAATTTCTATAGACGATCATCGGCAACTTTGCTGCTATAGCAAAACCGTTGACGAACTTAACTAAGAAAAGCTTAACCTTCAGTTGGACGCTTGATTGTCAGACGGCGTTCGATGAATTAAAAAGAAAATTTTCGTCAATGCCAGTCCTACGCATGCCAGACCCCACAAGGCCTTTTATCCTCCAGACAGACGCTTCCAATAAGGCCACTGAGCAGTATTGAAACAAGCCGACGCCTCCGGATCCCTTCATCCTTGTGGCTTCATATCACATGCCTTAACCGTGACGGAACAGAATTACCAAATTTATGACCGAGAACTATGGCTATTATTAAAGGATTACAAGCATGGCGACATTTGCTGCATGGATCTCTGCATCCAATTATAGTCCATTGCGATCACAAGAACCTTTCATTCTAATAGAACTCCGCAACGGTTAACACCTCGACAAGCTCGTTGGTCTATGATGCTATCGGAGTTTGACCTGAAAATAGAGCATGTACCGGGACAAAAATGTTTGAAGCAGATGCATTATCCCACCGTCCTGATCATATGAAAGATGATGACATACTGGACGATGTTATCATGTTACCCAATAACAAGTTCATTCGCCTTATTGCCACAGACCTTGCTCAGAAAATCCGAGATGCTACATCACTCGACAGTTTTGGAAAAACCATCATTGAAGTCATAGAAACGCAACGCGCTCCACCTATTAAATCCAAACTCCAGGATTGGGCGTTTGTCGACGGCATCATTCGATACATTGATAGAAGCATATATCCCTGATCTTGGAACACTCCGCACCAGTATTATCAAAGCGGTCCATGAATCACCACCTTCCGGACATCCTGGATGATTGAAAACGCTAGAATTGTTACAACGAGATTATTGGTGGCCAGGAATGTATAAACACGTCAAGGAATGGATCACTGGATGCGCCACATGTCAGCAAATGAAGGTGAATACTCACCCCAACACCCCAGCCCTCCTGCCAATTGGATCAAAGGCAACTCGACCATTTCAACAAGTGACCTTGGATTTTATTACCGATCTTCCCATTTCTGATGGATTTGACTCAATTCTGGTCACGGTGGACCATGGTCTTACGAAGGGGGTAATTCTTACTCCTTGCAAGAAAACCATCGACGCACTAGGAACGGCAGACCTCTACATTTCCGAAATATTCAAGCGCTTTGGTCTACCAGACGTACTTATTTCAGATCGAGGACCGCAATTCTCAGCCAAGGTCTTCCAAGAAATCAGGAAAACACTAGGAATCGATCATAGAATGAGTACCGCTTATCATCCGCAAACTGATGGAGAAACGGAACGAGTTAATCAAGAACTAGAAGTATATCTTCGAATATTCTGTGCAAATGAAGCGCACACTTGGAAACAACTATTACCAATCGCCGAATTTGCCCATAATAACCGCCATCATGATTCAGTTAAAGCATCGCCTTTCCAACTTATGTATGGAACAAACCCTGTTGCACTACTACTGCGGCGCAGAAAATGACGACACCTGCAGCAGAAGAACGACTACAGTTACTACGAAAGGCTAGGGAAGAGGTGCTTGCTGCGCATGAATTAGCTAGACAAATGGTGGCTAGACGAATCAGAGACAAGTCAATCAAATTTGAAATAGGAGACAAAGTTTGGCTCGAAAACAGAAACCTTAACATTCCATACCAGTCCAGAAAGCTAGCGCCAAAACGAGAGGGACCCTTCCCCATTGAGCAAGTTTTAGGACCAGTAACGTATAAACTCAAACTCCCGAAACAATGGCGCATTCATCCAGTCTTTCACACGTCACTCCTTATGCCATATAGGGAGACTGAAACACATGGACCAAATTACACGGCCCCACCTCCTGATCTCGTAAATGGACAAGAAGAGTTTGAAGTTGAAGCGATTCTTGCACACCGAAAGCGTGGGGCAGGATATCAGTATTTGGTTAAATGGAAAAACTACGGTCCAAATGACAATTCCTGGGAACCAGAACGCAATCTAGGCAATGCTGCGGATATCTTGCAAGCATATAAACAGAGAAGACAGCTGTAAAATACCCATGTCTCGCTATCATAACCGCCGAATCCTTAAACAAAACATCCGATACACGAAAAATATTGTTCCACTCGAGGACGATATTCTCCAAAACTCTACGAAAGATTTCGAGGACGGATCATTAAAATTCCTATCTATCGCCCTCCAACATCTCCGTTAGGATTACCACGATTCTCTAAAATCATCCGGACACGAGCAGTCCGACAAACTGCACCTAGAGCCTCCAGACTAACCACCGGACATTTAAAACATCCACAAGGACACGTAGAATTCCCATTTAATGCTCGCCTTCACTATCTCCCAAAATACATGGATCTTACATTCGATCCTGAGGAATTACCATATTATCCCGAAGCCAGGTCATACCTTCCATCACCCAATATACCTCTGAATCACAGATACGAGGTGTATGCAGAAATGGCCCTTCGAAGAGAAGAACCTGAAAAATATGTTTTCGTTCAGGAGCTAAAACGCGCTGGCAAAGAAATCGAAATATACCGCTGGGTGCTGATCAGCATGTCCCAAATGCACAAGCCAATTTCAACGATGCGATGGACAGTCTGGATTTCCTGAATGCATCTGTTGATGACCCGGTTGTCCCTGATGTGCCGGAACAAGCCGTCATACAAGGCGATGACCCTATCACAGACACCGAGCATGAGAACGAGGTTTCCACCGTCACCAGGAATGAATTGAGCGAATCAGAAGAATCTGATGGAGAACTTGATACATTCCCACCATCAGAGCGCCCGCATCATCTTACCAATTTTCGGAAGAAGAACTCCTGACTGTCAATTATGATGACGAGGTGTTCAACTGAACGTAAAAGGACGCTTCAATGTGCATCGGATTCCCCAACCTATCTGTCATAACCATGCCCGCTTTCACCACCGTCGCCTATCTTATTGCCTTCGCCTTTGCCCTTCTGGTCACCGCATGTGGCCACTGCTATGTTGAACCCGCCGCCGTCTTGTCACCTTCCTCGCTGCCGCCCACGACCTCCCCTCGAGGTCTTCGTCAACACCACCATCACCATCGACGACTTCGATTTTTGCTGACCTCCCGGAGCTTCACAAACACCCGGCCGAACCGCTGACACCGTAACTGTCCCCATTATACCCGTTCCACCCACAGTCACTCGTCTCGCAATGCTATGTTGGCAACGTTAGCGACAATCTCGCCACCCTCGTCACATACTTTAACCTGTTCTCCGAACCACTCGACTTCGTCACGGCACTGACTCTCACTACCGACCCCCACACCCTCACTTATGAAGAGCGCGACGCAATGCTTGCTCAGGCAAAACAACTGCAGCGAGCAATTCAAAGTTTACAGTGGCGAGTGGAGACTGCCAACAAAGATGTCGGTAATATTATCAGCTGGTTGGAGTCAAGGCAGGATCACGGTTGGACGAACTCTTGGTAGAAGTCGGTGACTTCTCGCATACGAAGGGGGTAATGTTACAGTTCTCTTTTGTTTCGTCTCCATGTTTTGGCGAACAGTTTCATAATCCATCTTTACTGCGCATTGTACAGCTTGGACGCTATCTCCTTTCGTAGTTACCTTCATATTCCCTTTCTCAGATAACTACAGCTTTACTTCCTTTTACGATTCCTTTGTTCTCCAAACGTATATAAACTCCATGTACTGTAGAGTAACCTCAGTTCCAACTTAGACAAGTTTTGCTCTCAACCTCGCTTGAACTCGACGCTCTTCTTCTTCATTGTTCTCAAGACCTTTGTCATCGTTTGACTTAGCGTCTAGACTCTTTGTCCAGTGACTGGGAGCGGACTGAGACTCTGCTTGTCGCTGTTGACTTAGGACAAACTACGACGAGGGCATCGTCCGTAACAGGTTTCACTAGATTTCCTCACAGATCTACCCCTAGTAGATGGTTTGATTCTGTTTTGACCATGTTGATCAAGGCTTAACAAAGGGGGTAATATTCATCCTTGCAAGAAAACTTTCACCACCCTAGACACGGCCAACTCCTACATTACAAAGTCTACAAACACTTCGGATTACCCACCACACTTATATCAGATAGAGGACCACAATTCACCTCAAAAGTATTTGAAGAAATGTGCAAGATATTCGGAATAGATCATCGGAAATCCACAGCCTTTCATCTGCAAACGGATGGAGAATCAGAATGTCTAAATCAAGAACTTGAAACATATCTCAGGCTATTTTGTGCCAATCATCCAATCACATGGAAGGAATATCTCCCTTTAGCGAATTTGCACACAATCAGTGCCCACACCAATCTACAAAATGGCACATTTGAAATCATGTTTGGAACTGAACCAATGGCCATACCAACCGCATTTCCATGCTAAATGTTCCGACAGCAGAAGAACGTTTCAGATTAATCAATCAGATCAGAGATGAAGTGCTAGCAGCGCATGAATTATCAAGACAGCTCATGATGCAGTGTGCCAAAGGCAAGACACACCACTTCAAGGAAGGAGACCGGTTTGGTTAGATTCTAGGAACCTCAAAACCAATTAGCCTCGGAAATTTGCTCTAGGAGAGAAGGACCCTTCACAATAGAAAAAGCACTTGGTGATGAGCAGTCACAGGCTGTGACTGTGTAGGAGGAATCTGCTTCTGATCCGTGCATTTGCAATCCACTTCCGATTCACTTCCGACATTTCTGATCTGCTTTCCCGCACCTTCTGCTCTCTTTCCGCTCTTTCATGTGCTTTTTCTGCACTTCCAACATTTGCAATCCGCTCTTTCCCGTGCCTTCTGCTCTCTTTCCGCTCTTTCACGCACTTTTCCGCACTTCCAACATTTGCAATCCGCTCTTTCCCACGCCTTCCGCTCTCTTTCCGCTCTTTCACACACTTTTCCGCACTTCCAACATTTGCAATCCGCTCTTTCCCGCGCCTTCCGCTCTCTTTCCGCTCTTTCATGCGCTTTTCCGCACTTCCGACATTTGTGATCCGCTCTTTCCCGTGCTACAGGAACGCAAGTCCGCTCTCTGCACAGCCGCTTCCTCAAAAGGCAACTCCGCTTTCCGAAGCCCCCAATCAAGATCCAAATGCACCATCAAGGGATAAAGGCAAATCCCCATCCAGAACAAAGGATGGAAAACTTCACGGAAAATTGTCGATCATCAATACCAAGCCCGGATTTGGACAGGAGGTGAAAATATCACAAAGTCCCTTTGTACTGATAGAGCCAAAAATGTATATAAAGCCTTGTAGTTATCTTGTCATCATAATATACCATCCTACTCCCAATAATCATATCATGCACATAATATCATTCCCATGCAATAAGCTCTTTTCTCATTACGAGCCTATTCCCTCTGTCGCTTTTTGTCACACTTGTCACGCACTCTACCCACACGCCATCCGCTATTCGATGCAGTCACGTCACACGCCATTGCTGTTACTCCGTCGCGTCACAGCCGCACTTGCGTTCCACTCCACATGCGTTCTGTCACAAGTCACAGCCACACTTGCGTTCCGCTCCGCGCACGTTCTGTCACTAGGTCACACGTCACATCTGCACTTTGCATTTCCACTCCGCACACGTTTTTACGCATTCCTCTGGTTGGCAACGTCGGGACACTTCAACTAGCTCACACAAAACCCCCCTGTCTTCACAGCTGCCTTAGCAGTGTAGAGTCGTATTATCGGACCAGTGACATATAAGCTTCACCTACCCCAAAGATGGAAGATTCATCCAGTGTTTCATGTGTCACTTCTCACACCCTTTCAAGAAAATGATATTCATGGACCCAATTATCCTAGACCACTTCCGGATCTAGTAGATAACAAAGAAGAATTTGAAATAGAGACTATTGTCTCACACTGAAGGAAAGGTAGCAAATGGCAATATCTCATCAAATGGAGAGGCTATCCAGCGTCTGACAACTCATGGGAAGATGAAGATAATTTAGAACACTGAGGAAATGTTTTTGGAATATAAGAAAAGACATCAGTTACCCAAACTCCCAACCTTGTTAGGATCGCAATCCTAGCCCCTCAATTTCGATTTACTCTACAGTCATCTGGGATGACTTCTATACATGTTATAACAGGCCTGGGGCCTTATGGGACACTATGGGATACCAATGGTTGAGTCAGCGCATGGGAGCGCTCACCAGAGGCAAGACGATGGTTGGAGGAACCATCCAATACTATATACGGAAGGACGGCTGGACTAGGAAGGTGGATCGCCACCTTGATGGCATCACACTTGGCATCAGTGCATCAGGAGGATCAGCGCATCAAGCCATCACGCATCAGACGAAGGCGCAAGACAGCGTGCATGTCTATAAAGGATCACGATGGGAACGCACAATGCCTCAAGGCATTGCTCCTTATGGTCAGGGTCTAGAGCAGTCCAGAAGAGGTCTATGAGTGGAGTCAGAGCGGCCGCGCCCATATGCGCTCATATGTGCAGCAACTGTGGCAGCGCCCAAGCACATGCTCACCAAGAACAATAAGAGTGAGTCGAGTGGGGGAGTGCCAATGGGTCTGGGAGTCGCAAGGGTCCTCATAGAGTAGTATATAAGTAGGTACAATGTAGCTGGAGTCTCCCCAGACTTCAGATAGTTTTACTCCACCCCAATTCTATCCCTGTATCATCTCCTTTCTACTCTCTGGCCAGTGACGAGGCCTGTGGGTCCCTTAGGGGGATTGTAAGGTTGTGGTTAGGGGCGTGAGCTCATAACAAACCTCAAGTTCTAGCATTTGCCCACGTCGAAAGCAATGCTCTACTTCTTGAACAATGTCTCACACCACTTCCAATGGTTCTCAGACCTCTACCCCTCGTCACACTCTGCCCAACACCATCCCCAATGCGCCCACTACACCATCCCCAATGTGCAGCCCTCTGTTGCCTGCACCTTTGCCAGTACCTCCTAGTATGTTACCACCTCCCTACAATGCTCCCAGCACCACCAAATTAGCTCCTGTTGCACAAGAACTAACACGGTTATTGGCAGGAAGTGAATCAGTCTTAGGAGACCTCAGGCATGCAGTCCAAACTGCTAGAGAAGTTGGACGCATGATTCAATGCAATGGGGCCACAATTGATGATGTCTATATGGAATTATTGGCTCATCAAACCACTCATCCAGGAGATGACCTTCATCCCAACAATGTCACCAACATATCTGTCCAAAATGCTCTTCAGCCTACTGTCACTACAGTTCATAATTGCCCAGACCCTCTCACCACCACCACCTTCATTTTGGATATCCAGAGAGGCGCTCCAATCACACATAACACAGGAGAAGAGGATCTACCTCCTAATCGCTTTATGCACAACTACGAAGACAACTACAACCTCCCTCTTTTTGATTTAGTCATCATAGAAAACATCCTCAAACACTATCAGATCCCAGGATATCTAGATCTCAAAGCACAATCCAGAATCATTCGCTTATGGGTTTTATTTACAAACTGGAGCTTTTGCAACAGCCTATGTCACATATTGGAATGAGAAATTTGCCTGGAACTAGCAGCATTCGTTTCAACACTGGTCAACTTTATGCATCAATTCCCAGTTCCACATGAGGATCGTTTTGTCACCCTTCACATATGGGACACCATACAAGCATTAGTACTTCTTGGTGTCAAATCCTACATTGAAGAAGCAGTTAGACGAACCACAGCAGGTCACAAGGACATTTATTTCAACCCAAACCACTATTGAGTAGCCAAAATGGGTATGATTACACTCCAGCAAAATCCCAAGGTGGAATCCATCCATCTACCTGGAACGATTGACACTGTTGTACATCTAGCATCACGAATGAACCCTACAAAAGAAGCAACAGGCTTCAATTTCAACCATCTCCAAACACTTTGACAGAAGGTTACAGTTCTCAGCATGCTATATGACCAGAGACTCCCCAGCTTAATTGGAAATATCAGAACACAGCAACAACGCAGCTATATGTAGGCTATAATATCAAAGGAGTCGACATCCCCACTACCCCTTCCACCAATCCACAACAATCAAGGGTAGTTACTTTACCAAACGACGAAAGAGAAGCACCAGATGGCACACCAACGGTTCAAACTTGGGAACCGGTTAACTATAGATACCCAGGAGAGGACAGGGACACTTTATAAGGATGCTACATCTGTGGTGACACAGATCACTATACGATGCACCACCCACAGACAGAAAGGATACCAAACAAACACCCAGAAGACATCAATTCTTTCACTCAACCAGAGTAAGGGCTAAGAAGACCCTTTCACATGACGTTTCTCGAAGAATTCTCATATCCTTGTCCACCTGCACAACAACCCCCTCCTACCTATGCCTCAACCATTGCCTCAGCTTCCAATGCATCTTCAGTGAACCCAGATGACAAAACCATCAGCATATACCTCCTCCAACACAAGCATGACAAATGGAAGTACATTATCATCAATTGCCATTGCCCACCACCTATTCAGACATCCAGGATGAGATGGCAGATCAAATACTGCCCAACACTCGTCAAAATGTATGCCGAAATGCTCATCCACAATGCCAGACACTGCCTGCCACCCAAGGACTTCGACTGCCCACCAGAAATGCCCCTCCTCGTTTCTCATCTGCAAACAACACTCTGCTTGGATGCCCACCTCATCACAACAATTGCTTTTGTCATAACCACTCAGGACAGGATCCACAAATCGAATTTACCTATGACAAAGATGCCATTCACAATATGAGCACGTAGAAAAGGACTATTATTGAGTTTTAACATCATTCCTTATGTTTTGTTATTGATTTTATCTTTGGAAAAGATAGACTTTTAGTTTAGAACGGAGGCTATGTTACAATCACGCCTCAAGTATGCTTATGTAAAGCCCTATCCCTATGCAGTATGTTTTTCTCATCATTATGCTCTTCTTACTTCGTTGAATATGCCAGAGTCCCTTTTATCACATGCCTATTGCCTTTATCACATGTTACATTCCTTTAACACATGCCAACATCTTTTATCACATGCCTACCTTTATTATCACATGCCTATGCCCTCCTGTAATGTATATAAACCTTGCAATTTATAGACTGGACCTCCAGTCTAGTTTTAACAGTCAAACCGTTCAACTGAACTGTTAGCTTGTCTCAGCACACTCTCACTCTCCAGTCTTACACTCGTGTAGTAGCTTGGCTGTTCCTTGAGAAGGCCTTGCTCTCGTTGCCCTTGAGGTTGACAATCTAAACACGATATAGGTGTAACACAAACCAGAAACCTCCGTATGCCAATTAGGTCTAGCAAGGAGGCGCCACAATTTCAAGGTGTGGCTAGCAGAATTGAGTGCTACCTCAAGGATGTTGAAATTGTTACGACCTTACAAATTTCTGGCTATTTTTCCCTATTTTTATCTATTTTCTCTGGGGCCCTATGGACGTATAGGTATACAGGACTCGTAGGCACCAACCCCTATGTCAAGGCGCCCATCAGTTATGTCAGTGGTTAGTCAGCCAAGGGGCTGTGCCGATAAGAAGACAATAAGGACCAGATGGGGACACAGGCATCGTGGGAAGGCATAGATAGTCGCCATGGTTCCGTTGCTGCATGCGCATAGCCCTTGGGGCATGAGGCTGCTGCGCACAGACCATGGTTGGGGTATATAAGGTAGCGCGTTATAGGTAGGAGTCTCTAAGACTCTAGATAGTTTGCTCTTACCCAGCTTACTAGTCTACTGTGTCAATCCATACCTCTTCTCTCTCATCATCTCAGTGAGGCTTGTGGTTGTGTAGGATCAGTCCTAACAGAAATGATATGTGAAGACTGCCAATGCTCCGGCAACGCTGAGTACATCAAATGGACAATATATTACACTGATGAAAAGTCTTTGGAAATGTGGATGGCCGCAAAGAATGCGCTTGGGATAGATCAATTGTGGGAAGCATACAAAACAGCTATCCAAGATGTATACCCAGAGGCTCTGCCCAACCACCAACACACCATTATGGCCCTCCAATCAATTACTAATCAATACCAGACCACCGGTGTTACCACCAAAATGGTCCTAGCAGAATACCACCAAAAATTTGCAGCTACGGCAAATTATCTTGTCTCCAAGCACCGCATGACAAAATGAGAAGCAAGCAATATGTACATGTCAGCATTCCCGAATGAGGTCAGACCTGATATCACTACCATCAAATGCCCAGATAACCACCCTGATGATGGTTATGACCTCAAAGACATGAACAGTGCCACACAATTTGTAATCAGCTCCTGACTGGCCATCGCCCTCTTAGCCATGACAATGCCACGCACCTCCACTTCTTCCACCATGCCAATGCCTCCCGTCAACCGAACACAGACATTCACTCCATCCGCTGCCCAACAACAGTACAGGTGACTGCCGCCTTTCAATAGATGCATCTTCTGCGGAGCCACGAACCACCAAGCCTATTGGTGCTGCAATTGCAAAGAATATGTGAAAGGTGGGAAGATACAAATTGTCAACAGGTGGATCCAGTTGCCAAACAGCAATGACCCCAGCAGGTTCCCCTTCCGAGACCATGGTTGGACCTTCAAAGAATGCGTGGACAGATGGCACAAGGACAATAAACAGCCAAACACACCTCAGGAGCATGTTGCATCAGTTAACCTCCTGGAAGTAGCCAATACAGCCGACGCTTATGCAGCCGAGCAACACAAGACAACCACAATGGCAGCTCCAAGATCTAAGCAAACTACCCAGCCATCTCCATCTACTGCCTCATCTTCAAAGGGCAAGGAAAAAGAAAAGTATGCCCCAACATATAAATTTTGGTCACCGATTGACAACTCAATGGCATCAAAAAGGATCCTTGACCACTTACTACGCTTGCCTGTAACCCTGCCTGCCAAGGACATTGTTGCATTATCCCCGGCCATCCAGAAAGATTTACGTCAACTGGTTACCACCAAACGCATGGACTCTGTGTCCAGCAACAAGGTATCAGCAGCCAAACATGAGGAAAACAACAACATTGAGGATCCTGCCAACGTTCTACTGGCCACTACCAAGCCAATTCAAAGCCTCTGAGCCATCGACGCAACCCTTGGAGGCAAGGTACCATGTGAATGTGTCATCAACAACGGGTCCGAAATCATTGTCATCTGAAAAGACAAGTGGGAGCAAACAGGAGCTGGCTGCTCAGCAGCAAAAAAATCATGATGGAGACCGCCAACAGCACCACGAACATGACCCTCAGCATCACGGAAAACCTGACAATGACAGTAGCTGGACTAACTGTGCACATTCAAGCCCATATTGTTGAAGATGCACCATATGAAGTTTTGCTCGGCTGCCCCTTCTTTACACTTTTCTCTGCCATCACCCACGACTACCGATCAGACATCAGGATATCACGGTCACATGCCCCGAGACAGGCACTTCTACAGTCCTTATCACAAAGCTGAGGACAAGGCAAGGAACAGCCAAAATGGGTTTTTAATAGTTGATGAATTGCCGCACAGAGACAAGACACCCACAGTCCACCAACTGCTGAACGTGTCAATATCAAGGAACCAACAGTGTACATATGCTGAAGATCAAAACAAACAACTTACTACCACTTAATACGATGATTGTTAATACCACCGTTCCCCCCCACCATCCAGCACAGCCACCCTTCTGCTGCCAGCTAGCACTACTGAACTGCACAGTACAAGCCAGAAGTCTACATAGTCAGAGAAGGGGATAATCCATACCACTTGGCCAGGGACAATTTGTAGATATGCTCACAGTGCCAAAAATAAGCAGCAACCTTCTTTACCATACCACGGACATACTAGTATAACTGCAGCAGAAATTGAATTTGATTCACCTGCCAAAACACTAGCATATAAGAAAGTTGCAAACTGCATTAAACCAGTTGCCACAACACTTCCAGAGAAATTCCAAATCATTCGCCGCATACCATCCAATCCACTCGCCAATCTTCCCATACTACCAACACAGCCACCAGACATCACACCAGGTGCCAGATACACCAAAGAACACATCAATGGACAAAACATCAACCCCATGGGATTTCTGACTGCCAAAGAGGAAAAGCTCATCCACTACCTGATCTGGATACACAAAGACGGGTTGCTTGGACCGAAGAAGAGAAAGGAAGATTTTCCAATGAGTACTTTGATTTGGTGGTGATTCCTACAATTGAACATGTGCCCTAGGTACTCAAGAATATACCAATTCCACCTGGCAAGTACAATGAGATCATCAAAATCATCAAGGACAAAATTGCATCCAGAGTTTATGAACCATCAAATTCATCCTACTGATCCCGATGGTTCTGTGCCACCAAGAAAGATGGGAAATCACTACGTATTGTCCATGATTTACAGCCACTCAACGCTGTAGCTATCAAAGATTCCACTCAACTGCCAAATGTAGAACTACTCACCAAATCATTCGGAGGATACTCCTGCTACACAACATTCGACCTCTTTGTCAGATTTGACCAGCATAGACTTGCCATGGAATCTCAAGGTCTCACAACCTTCCAGACACCGCTAGGCATATTCCGGCTAACTCCATACCAATGGGGTACACAAACTCCATGCAGGTCCAGCATGGCAATCTAACATTCATCTTGCAAGAGGAAATTCCACATGTCACTAAGCCATTTGTAGATGACTGTCCATGCAAAGGCCTGAAACCCGGTATGAACTACCCAACGGCACTTATGAAACAATTCCAGAGAACACTGGCATTGGTGTTTGTATGGGAGCATGTGCAAAATATTAACTGAGTTATCCAATGCATCAAACATGCCAGAGGCACATTTTCAGGCAAGAAGTCTTTCTTCTGCATTCCGGAAGCAGTGATTGTTGGACACAAATGCACGTACAAAGGACACCTTCCTGATGACTTGCGGATAGCAAAAATCAAGAATTGGCCTGTACCAGAAACTATCACTGAAGTGCACAGATTCCTGGGTACCCTTGGAACCGTCCGCATTTACATCAAGGATTATGCTGAGCATGCTAGACCATTGTCAGACCTCTTACAGAAGGATGCCAAATTCCAATTCATGGACCACCATATAGCCGCTTTTGACGCATTAAAATTACTCACAATAAATTCCACCACCATACGAGGAATTGACTATGACTTGGCAAATGAAGTTATTTTGGCAGTCGACTCATCATGGTATGCTGTAGGGTATTGGCTTTCACAGATTGGCAATGACAAGAAGCACCATCTGAGCTGCTATGGCTCTATTACATTCAACAAGCATGAACAGCAGTACTCACAGTCTAAACTGGAGCTATATGGACTGTTCCGGGACATCAAGATCTTCATTATTGGCATAAAGGACCTAGTTGTTGAAGTAGATGTGAAATACATCAAGGGTATGATTAGTAACCTGGACATCCAGCCAAATAATACAATTAACCGATGGATCCTACTGTTCAACTTCACACTTAAGCACATACCCGCCAAGAAGCATATGCCTGCTGACTGTTACGGACAATGCCCTTGTTGTGGTCCATTCTAAGTCAACAGCAACAAGCAGAGTCTTGGTCCACTCCCAGTCACTGGACAAAGAGTCTAGATGCTAAGTCAAACAATGACAAATGAGGTTACTCTACAACATTTGGGTCTTATATACGTTTTAGAGAACAAAGAAGTCTGTAAAAGGAACAAGGCTGTAGCTACCTTAGAAAGGAAACATGAAAGTAACTATGAAAGGAGATAGCATCTGAAGCTGTACAATGCACAGTAATTATGAGCGTCTAAGTTGGAACTGAGGTTACTCTACAACACTTGGGTCTTATATATGTTTTAGAGAACAAAGAAGTCCGTAAAAGGAACAAGGCTGTAGCTACCTTAGAAAGGAAACATGAAAGTAACTATGAAAGGAGATAGCGTCTGAAGCTGTACAATGCGCAGTAGATAATGATGAGTATGAAACGCTCCACTGAGACAAGTAGATGAAACAAAAAGAGAACTGTAACATTACCCTCTTCATATGCAAGAAGTCACTGACTTCTACCATGAATTTGTCCAGCCGTGGTCTTTTGTAACTGTTTTGCTTGGGCAAGCATCACATCTCATTTGTCATAAGTGAGAGTATGCAGGTCAGTGGTGAGTGTGAGAGCTGTGATGAAGTTGAGTGGCTCAGAGAACAGATTAAAGTAGGTGACCAGGGTGGCAAGGTTGTCACTAACGTTGTCAAGCATAGCATTATGAGGACGGGTGACAACGGGGGAGCGGGTACAATGGGGACAGTAATGGTGTCAGCAAGTTTGGCCAGATGCTCTGGAGTTTGGGGAGATTGGCAAATTCGAAGTTGTCTATGGTGATGGTGGTGGTGTTGACAAAGACCTCGAGGGGGAGGTTGTGGGCGGCTGCAAGGAAGGGTGAAAGGATGGCAGCGGGTTCGACATAACAATGGCCACATGCCGTGACCAGGAGGGCAAAGGCAAAAGCAACAAGGTAGGCAATGGTGGTGAAGAAGGCAGGCATGATATAGTGAATAAGTTGGGGAATCCGACGCTTTCTAAGGCATCCTTTTATATTCAGTTGAATACTTTGTCATCATAATTGACAGTCAGGAGTTCTTCTTCCGAAAATTGGTAAGATGACACAGGTGCTCTGATGCTGGGAACATATTCAAGTTCTCCATCTGATTCTTCTGATTCGCTTAGCTCATTTCTGGTAGTGGTGAAAACCCATTCCCATGCTCAATGCCTACATCAGGGTCATTGTCTTGTGTCATGACGTGTTCAGATGGGTCAGGGATAACAGGTTTGTCTGCGCCATTGTGTGCATCTAAGAAATCCAGGTTATCCATCGCATCATTGAAGTTGGAATGTGTGTTTGGGATGTGTCAATCAGCAATCCATTGGTAGATTTCGATATCTTTTACCAGCGCGTTACAAATTCTGAATGAAGACATATTTTGCAGGGTCCTCTTGTTGAAGGACTGCCTTGGCATACACATTATATGTGTGATTTAAAGGTACATTGGGCAATGGAAGATATGGTGACCTTGCATCAGGGTAGTATGGTAGTTCTTCAGGATCAAATGTGAGGTCCATATATTTAGGGAGATAATGAAGACAGGCATTGAATGGGAATTCCACATGTCCTTGTGGGTGTATTAGATGTCCAGCAGTTAGTCTTGAGGTTCTGTGTGCGATCTGTCGAGCCACTTGAGTCCGGATAATTTTAGTTAATTGTGGTAGTCCTAATGGAGAGGTTGGAGGACAATATATAGGAAATGTGATGATTTGTCCTCTGAATCTTTTGTAGAGTTTTGGGGAATATTGTCCTCAAGTAGAACAATATTTCTTCATGTATCAGATGTTTTGCTTAAGGATTTGGCAGTTATGGTAGCAAGACATAGATATTTTACAACTGTCTTCTCTGTTTATATGCTTGCAGGATATCCACAGCATTGCCTAAATTGCATTCTGGTTCCCAGGAATTGTTGTTTGGACCGTAGTTTTTCCATTTAACCAAATATTGATATCCTGCTCCACGCTTTTGGTGTGCAAGAATTGCCTCAACTTCAAACTCCTCCTGTCCATTTACAAGATCAGGAGGTACAGCTGTATAATTTGGTCCATGCATTTCAGTTTCCCTATATGGCATAAGGAGTGATGTGTGAAAGACTGGATGAATGCGCCATTGTTTTGGAAGTTTGAGTCTATACATTACTGGTCCTAATACTTGCTCAATGTGGAAGGGTCCCTCTTGTTTTGGTGCTAGTTTCCTAGATTGGTATGGAATATTAAGGTTCCTGTTTTCAAGCCAGACTTTGTCTCCTATTTCAAATTTGATTGACTTATCTCTGATTCATCTAGCAACCATTTGTCTGGCTAGTTCATGCGCAGCAAGCACCTCTTCCCTGGCTTTTTGTAACATCTGTAGCCATTCCTCTGCTGCTGGTGCTGTCATTTTCTGCACCACAGTGGGTAATGCAACAGGGTTTGTTCCATACATAAGCTGGAAAGGCAATGCTTTAACTGAATCATGATGACAATTATTATGGGCAAATTTGGCAATTGGTAATAGTTGTTTCCAAGTATGGGCTTTGTTTGCACAGAATATTCGGAGATATACTTCTAGTTCTTGATTAACTTCCATTTCTCCATCGGTCTGCAGGTGATAGGTGGTGCTCATAACTTGTTGAAATGGTTGAGTCACCTTAGATCCAATTGGTAGGAGGGCCAGGGTGTTGGGGTGAGTGTTCACCTTCATTTGCTGACATTTAGCGCAGCCTGTAATCCATTCTTTGACATGTTTATACATTCCTGGCCACCAGTAATCCCGTTGTAATAGTTCTAAAGTTTTCAAGCATCCAGGGTGTCTGGAAGTAGGCGACTCATGAACTGTTTTGATAATATTCGTGCGGAGCATTCCAAGATCAGGAATATATGCTCTGTCAATGTATCAAATGATTCTGTCAACAAACGCCCAATCTGTTATGAGCTCATGCCCTAACCACAACCTTACAATCCCCTTAAGGGGCCCACAGGCCTCGTCGCTGGCCAGAGAGTAGAAAGGAGACGACACTGGGATAGATTGGGGTAAAATAAACTATCTGAAGTCTGGGGAGACTCCAGCTACATTGTACCTACTTATATATACTCTATGAGGACCCTCGCAACTTCTAGACCCACCGGCATCCCCCACTCTGACTCACTCTTATTGTTCTTGGTGAGCATGTGCTTGGGCGCTGCCGCAGTTGCTGCGCATATGAGCGCATATGGGCGCGGCCGCTCTTGCTCCACTCATAGACCTCTTCTGGACTGCTCTAGACCCTGACCATAAGGAGCAATGCCTTGAGGCATTGTGCATTCCCATCACGATCCTTTATAGACATGCGTGCTGTCTTGTGCCTTCGTCTGATGTGTGATGGCTTGATGCGCTGATCCTCCTGATGCACTGATGCCAAGTGTGATGCCATCAAGGTGGCGATCCACCTTCCTAGTCTGGCCGTCTTTCCATATATAGTACTGGATGGTTCTTCCAACCATCGTCTTGCCCTCTGGTGAGTGCTCCCATGCGCTGACTCAACCATTGGCATCCCATAGTGTCCCATAAGGCCCCAGGCCTGATATAACATGTATAGAAGTCATCCCATATGACTGTAGAGTAAACCAAAAATGAGGGGCTAGGAATTGCCAATCCTAAAGTTATCAACCAAGGAAAGGTGTATCCTTTTGTCCAGATGAACTTGGAGAAGTCAGGACTTTGTTGATGATCAATTAAAAGGTGTAACTCCAACTCTTCCAAATCACTGCAAACATTGCCTGGTGTTCTTTGTAAAGAAAAAGATGGAAAAAAGAGAATGGTAACGGATTACCATTACTTAAACAAATGGATGGTTAAAAATAACTATCCATTACCTTTAAATTGGAGCTTGTGGTCAAGCAGGACAAGCCAATACTTCACCAGACTAGTTCAGGGTAGGGTTACAACAATGTACAAATCAAGGAAGGAGATGAATGGAAGGCCACCTTTACTAGCCAGAAGGTTCTTTGAACCAGTTTAATGTACTTTGGTCTCACCAATTCTTGGCAACCTTCCAGGCCATGATGAATGAAGGGAAAGTCATTGTTTACATAGATGACATCCTTATTTATACAAAAACCAAAAAAGAGCACAATAATATAGTGCTCAAAGTTTCCCACACTTGGAAGAAAAAGATCTATACATAAAACCAGAAAAATGTGTATGGAATGTGCAAGAAGTAGAATTCCTAGGGGTCATCATTGGACCTAATGGAATTAAAATGGATCCAAAGAAAGTAGATGCAATTCTTAACTGGCCAATCCTGGCAGTGTCAAGGACACACAACACTTCTTAGGATTAGCAAATTATTACCAACATTCATCAAAGACTTTGCTAAAATTGCATGACCATTGCACATTTGGTTAGAAAGATAAAACATGGGAATGAAGACAGAAGAAAAGACTTTTAAAACATTAAAAAAAACTTTATTGGAACAACCCTTCTTGTCACACCAGATCTCCAACAAGAAATTCAGAATAGAGTCTAGTGCCTTGGATTTGCTGGGGAGTATTATCAATGGAATGTATGATAATAAATGGAGACAGTAGCTTACCTCTCCAAACCCTCAATAAAACCAAGAGGAATTATGATGTCCATGACAAAAAATGTTGGGCATTATCAGATGTCTCGAAGCCTGGAGACACTACCTGGAAGGGGCAAGGCAAGAATTCAAGATATGGATGGACCATAAAAATCTTGAATACTGTATGAGTGCAAAAAAGTTAAATTGAAGACAAGCACCCTGGGCATTATAACAGGAAGTCACCTTGTTAAAACTGAATGTTTCCGAATTGCAGCACTACAATAAGGACATACTAGTGAAAAGAAATCCTAAAATAATTAGAAAATCAGAGGCAACAACGGAGGTAGTAAAAGCAGTGGAAGCTACAAAGAGGCAGGAGTTAAGAAACTCAATGCAGGAGAATGGCAGTTGGAACAGGACTAATCCTCTGGCAAGGAAAAGTTTATGTTCCCAAAGATGAGAAACTATGAATGGAGATGAGGAGCAATGGAAGATGGTTGAACTTGTCACAAGAAATTATTGGTGGCCAGGTGTCATTAGATTTGCTAAAACATATGTTGCTGGAGTGGCAAGTGTTACCAGTACTTTACACTCCCCCACATCCTCATTGGACTCTGATCGGAGTCTGATCAGACTGTCTAAGACTAAGATAGTCTGATCAGACTCCGATCAAACTCTGATTGGACTCTGATTGGACTCTGACTGACAAACTGAATAATTAACTGCAGGGAAGAGATTTGCCCTGTCTGGTCAGACTCTGATTGACAAACTACATAATTAACTTGTAGAGAAGAAATTTTACCCAGTCTGATCAGAAACAACTGACAACTTAATTAATCTTACAAAGTATGTAAGTTAAACCCAATCACTCATTTACACTATCACTATCCTCTCTCTCCACACTTTCTGAACACTTTACGCTCCCCCACATGTCCTTGTGGACTCCTTGTAGACTCTGGTAAATTGACATAAAATGAGCCTTTCAACCATGAGTGGACAAGGAGTCCTTGTGGACTCCCTGTTCAGTCCTCATTGACTGCACCAATTCCAAAAATGCCAGGAGTCATCCAGCCGGAGTGAATGGGAGTTCTGTGGAGCCCTGCTCACTCCTTGTTCACTGCTGCAAAAAAGTAGTAAGTAAAAATGCAAGGACTGGACAGGAGTCCCTGTGGAGTCCTGCTCACTTGTCACCAATGCAACAATGGCAATAGAACAGTACTTTACACTAAGCCACCTACCCAGGTGGACTCACATGGACTCCAGGCAAAGTCCAGGAAAAACCAAAGCAATGTAGAAAATCCATGTAGAGTCTATGTGGACTAAACATGTGTACATTTCTCACATGTAATATTTCCACTATCCAAATGGTGAGAATCACAACATGCATTTGCTCAAATTTCTTACATGTTACCTATTTGTCACATTCACTACAGCACAAAATCAAGATATGCCCTTCCAGACTACTTCTAATCACATGTCATTAACATGTCACATTTTCCAACAATGATCAAACTGAATCATGAACTGCATTCAGACCACTTTCCACTACTTCTCTCACCTGTCACCAACATGTCACATTTTTCAACCATCAAAATAGACCAAACTATACTGGTATCTGGACTCCATCTACAGTGACTCAAAAGTGATTCAATGTTTGGTGCTTTTGTACTGTTTGTAGAATAACTCAAGAACTAAGACAAACAAGGTAAATTATTAGGGGCTGAGTAAGAGTGGCACATCAGGGCATCATGCTGATAAAAGTATTATGTAATGAGGCACAGTATCCATGGAGATATGGCACTTTGATCTGACACTCATTGAATCACTTTTTTGAGTGTGTATGAGAATATAAAGAAATGGTTATTCTAGTACTCTGTATTACCCCTCATTGCTTTTTTTTCTGCTTCCACCTTCTACGCATGTTTTCAATTAAGTTATGACACACCTCTGGCTCTATATCATTCCACACCCCTGCTGCTTTCTCCCAAAGTTCAAAACTCCATTTTCTGGCACAACTATAATTTTATGCGATGCCAGAGGTAATTAAGGTTTGGAGACTGTGAGGGTTAGTTCAGAAGAGAGATATTATTCTCTTCCATCCAGTTCCTAGCTTTCTGGAGGTCTGTTTGGGGTCATTGTCCTGCTGAAAAATGCACTCCTCATCAGCAACACCAGATTCTTCTATGCTGGTATCAGGACTACCTTGACGTGACGTCTTAGGGCCCAACAGCAGACTTAGATGGAGAGGAGTGAGGGTAGAGTGAAAACCCAGAGAACTCGACTGAGGACTCTGGGTGTTACTTGCTCAGTTTTATATCTACAAGGTGGTCTGTGCACCACTCTAATAATAGTAGTTACGCTGAGTAAGTATGAGTAAAAGAGATAACATAATCGGCCCCCGTTGTGCGCATTAGTAAGCCTGAGTCATAGTTCATGAGTCATCGGTCCAGTAGTCTGTAATCGTTATCTTAATCTAATCTAATCTTAGCGCTGACTAGATAAGAATAGACGCCAACCTGACTAAGATGTTTTGGCTACCAGCTATGTAAAATACAAGAAAAGGAAATAAAAATGTCTTAAGAGATTTTGACCGTTGAGAACAAGGTCATGACAGCTGGGCAGTAAGGGATTGCTCAAAATGTCCACATAACAGGTCAGCATCCAATCCTCCCCTTAACCTCAGCAAGTTTCCAAGCTGTTTCTAGCCCATAACACTCCCATACCATGATATTCCCCACACCAAAGTTTACCACATTCCTTGGACCTCCCTCTCAATCAGCCCATCCACCACTTTCTACCTGCTTCCATCTTTATCTTAGTCTCATCTAACCTAATAACCCTCTCCTTCTGCTTTATGAACTTCTCGCCCCCAAAATTTGCTTCATGAGCATCTGTGCAATGCTAAACGAGTTTGGACCGTGTCTGTGCATTGTGGTGAGCAGTCTTTTCCTTCTTGGTTCCAGCCTTGAATGAATGCTTCTTGAGGACATTCCTGACTGGCTGGGTGTATACTGGGTTGGGGATGATGGTGTTATGTGCCTGGTAACTGGACAGCATTTGCAGCCTTGCCAGTGGTGATCTGTGAGAGGATGGAGCAACTGGCAGTGGTAAAGAGCTTGGAAGGACAGCCAAGATGAGGTGTTTGTCAATCAGGAAGAAGGTTTTGGAGTACTCTGGAGACAGTAGGCTGGCTAATACCAGTGTGAGAGGCAATATAGCAGGTGAAGTAGCCATGGAGGCAAGGGAAATGATGTTTTCCTTGTGAGCAGCAGAGATGGGGTGCATATCACAAGTGGGGTGCCCTGGAATGTTTGCACTGCTTACAGAGTATTAATGTCAAGGTACCATCATTGTGATAACCATCCTTCATCAGTTTCAGGTCATAGCAACTGATTTATATCAGTTTCTGATGTTCTGATGCACACTCAAATAAGTGATTCAATGAGTCATTAGATTATAGTGCCCATATCTCCATGGATACTGTGCCTAATTACATAATCTATTTACCATAATGTAGCCCTGATGTGCTGCTCTTCTCAGCCCCTCATTATTTACCCTTGTTTGTCTTTGCTCTTGAGTTATTCTACAAACAGTCCAAAGCACCAAACATTGAATCACTTTTTTGAGTCACTGTATATACATCCCCACTGTTATGGATGATGCCCTTGTCGTGGTTCATTCTAAGTCAACAGCAACAAGCAGAGTCTTGGTTTGCTCCCAGCCACTGGATGAAGAGTCTGGTCACTAAGTCAATGATGACAAAGGTCCTGAGGACAATGAAGAGAGGGTTGAGATTGAACAAGGTTGAGAGCAATACTTGTCTAAGTTGGAACTGAGATTACTCTACAGTACATGGGGTTTATATATGGTTTGAGAGCAATGGAAACTATAAGGGGAATAAAGCTGTAGTTACCTGAGAAAGGAAATGCAAAGGTAACTACAAAAAGGAGATAGCATCCAATATGAAATATGCACAGTTATGAGTAATGGTGACAAGTAAAGCAGTCTGCTGAGTCAGGAAGCTGATACGAAAGGAAAACTGTAAACCCCACAATGACTTGGACTCTACTTTATTTTCTCATAGTCAGATTTTAGTGAATAAGTAACTATAACTAAATTCCTGTTCAAGTCATTCATCCACAACTGACCCAGACTCTCTACATTTTGCCATGGTCAAAATGACTTCCTGTCCATATTCCCTCACTGCTTTTCTGTATGATTTACTATGAAACCTGTCAGGGGTAAGCAAACATCACCAGAGTGTGCAGGGGGTGGAGAAGGTAGATATCAGAGTTTTTTTAATTCATATATGCAATTTCTCATAAAAATTCTATTCTTATTATTCAATTGATAATGTTTTACAACATAATTTATATATATTACAAAAGGCAGTGGCCATGGTGGGGGTGGGTATGGTGGGTGTGGGTGTGGGTATGATGGGAGAGGGGAAAGGTATGATGGGAGAGGGGGGGGCATTATGCAAGAAGGGGGTGGGGGGGATGTGCTAGTGGGTGGGCGCGATGCGGGAGTGGGTAGGTGTGATGCATGAGTGGGTGGGCGCGATGTGTGAGAGGGTGGGGTGCAACACGTGAGAGGGTGGGTGCGATGTGCAAGTGGGTGGGCGTGATGCGCGAGGAGGGTGGGCGTGACGTGCGAGTGGGTGGGCATGATGCACGAGAGGGTGGGTGTGACATGCGAGAGGGTGGGCGCGACAGGCAAGTGGGTAGGTGTGATGCACAAGTGGGTAGGTGCGACGCGCGAGAGGGTGGGTGGCTGCAGCTGCAGCTGTGAGTGGATGGGTTCATTGAATTCAAAAACCAATAATAAAACAAAAAAAATTAGTTATCTGCAATAAAAAGAAAAAAACATATGAGGGGCCCAGACAATTGGTCTGGGCCTGTGGGTGCTTGCGTCATGCAGCAGCGAGCTGTTGTGGGTGCAAACAGGCGTGTTCAGGCTTCGGTGCGGTGGGAGGTGTATTTGGTGATGTGGCGCGGGTGGGTGGGCAAATAAGGGTGAATAGGCGGGTCCGCCGACGTCATCAAGAGTGGCAAGGGGCGGTGGTGGTGGCGGTAATGTGGTGGGGGTGGTGACGGTGACGGGGGGTGATGGGTGTGAGAGGTGGGAGGTGGTTGGAGGAGGGCAGTGATGAGTGTGGGGGTGGTGGTAGTAGTGACAGACGGCAACGATGGCGGTGGCAATGGCAATGATGGTGGTGGCAATGGCAACAATGGCGGTGGTCACAGTGACGATGCAACTATCAAACACACGGCAGTCACATGTGTGTCACATGCAGTAGTAAACAATAAACGGCGTGTCACTGCCGTCATGTGGAGCCTTGTGTTTCGCTTGTGTCACAATGTCACAGGATGTTATATATACCAGTGTTCGACAACCCACACTGCTCGGAGTCGTCAGACTCCGAGCTCAGACTCCTATCAGACTCTGATCAGACATGAGATGGAAATTGGCTGGTGTCACACTGACATTCAAGTCCTAGACAGTCCGACCAGACTCCGATCAGACTCTGATCAGACTCCAACAGACTCCGATTGGAGTCCACCAGGATATGTGGCTAAGTGTAAAGACCTCAGTGTTACAGTATCTTTTCCTCTTCCTAGGTGGACAATCTATATCATAACTGCACATGTCTTACTTTGGACGCTATCTCCTTTTTGTCATTACCTTCATATTTCCTTTCTCAGGTAGCCACAGCTTTATTTCCCTTTATAGTTTGAAAACTATAAAGGGAAATAAAGCTGTGGCTACCTGAGAAAGGAAATAGTTTCAAACTATAAAGGGAAATAAAGCTGTGGCTACCTGAGAAAGGAAATATGTTCAAACTATAAAGGGAAATAAAGCTGTGGCTACCTGAGAAAGGAAATATGAAGGTAATGACAAAACAATGGAAACTATTAGTTTCCATTGTTCCCTAACCATATATAAACCCCAGGTACAGTAGAGGAACCTCAGTTCCAACTTAGACAGTATTGCTCTCAACATCATTTGATATCAATGCTATTCTTTTCTAGACTCTTTGTCCAAGTGACTGGGAGCAGACTGAGACTCTGCTTGTCGCTGTTGACTTAGAACGAACCATGATGAGGGCATTGTCCATAACACAAGTTGGAACTCAGGAATTGCTCAGTGCTCTGCCACTAGCCAGACATTATTGAGACCCGAACCTCCCAGATCAGACCATTGAAGGGAAGTCTACCCTTCTATGACAAATGAGGGTTGGTGCTACATCTCAGCAACCAAGAAGAAGAACCAGCAAGTCCCATAATGTTTCTTCAAAGGAGAATACAAAGAAGGATACCCTGACAACAAACTACCAGCAGAGACTTGGATCATCTGGCACAACAAAGAAAAAGACACAGATAAACAGTTGTCCTTTCCACCAAATACAGAACCTGAGCTCACTTGGTGGCACAAATTTTGAGATGCAGAAGAATTAGGAGACTATGTTTTCTTGGCACTTGACAGACCCACTACCACTAGGTGGAACAAACACAGGGAACAGCAACAGATCAAATTAGATCTAGCCATTGACGATGAACCAACACAAGGAGAAAGTTCAAAACAAGTAACAGAATCAAAACAGGAACCTGTGGAGCCAAAACAGGAGCCTGAGGAATCAAAACAGGAATCAAAAGAGGAACCCAAACCGAACCCAAAAAGGATATGGCAGATGAAAAGGAAACATCTCTGAAAGGAATAAAGGGGATCTCCATTGAGAAATTCAAAGGATAACAATCCAAAGCAAGACATTCCATCTATGCATTTGATGATACCTTCAATCTAGATGAGGAATGATTCACCACTAATAAAAAGAAAATCAAATACATTTTCCTACATTTAGGAGAGGGACTAGACAATTGGAAAGCCAACATCTGAGAAGAATTGGACAAGGCAATTGCAGACAAAGGAAAGAAAAAAGAAGGAGGAGTAACACTCTCTTGGGAGGACTACAAAAGTTTCAAGAACAATTTTTAGCCAATTGGGGTGAATCAGACACTGCAGCCAGGACCCTGAATGATCTAGATAAGGTCAAAGTGGGTGGATATAGATATCCCCACTTAGGGTTCCCAAAGTTCAGTTTGGTTTGGTTTGGGGCTATTTTTGGCTGAACCTGAACCTGGACCAACTGGAATTTGCCTGAACCAAACCTGAACTGATGGTTCGGGTTCGGTTCAGTTCGGTTCCGGTTCGAACCGACTAGAACCGTGGGAAAAATTACATTTTAGGCAAAACTGAAGTATTGGAACAAGTCTGCATGCCCACACAGTTATTATTAAAGCATATAGAGCTGTAAGAAGGCAGGAGTGCTGCACTAAGGCATTGTGAGCAGACTGAACTGTGGGAAAAATCGACTTTTAGGAAATTCCTATTGTTAGGTAGTGCACAAGCATGGAGAAAAGTGTCTGGATTATCAGGAATTGGCATCATATCTGGGCAGCATGAATAAGGGTGGGAGGAAGGGCAGCAGGAAGGTGGTTATGAGGGTGGCTACAAGGGTGCAATGAGGGTGGCAGAAAGGTGGTAATGAGGATGCAACAAGGGTGGCAGGACAGTGGCAAAGAGCATGGCAGGAAGGTGGCAATAAGGGTGCAACAAGGGTGGCAGGAAGGTGGCAATGAGGGTGGCAGGAAGGTGGCAATGAGGGTGCAATGAGGGTGGCAGGAAGGTGGCAAAGAAGGTGGCAGGAAGGCAACAAGGGTGCAATGAAGGTGGCAGGAAGGCAGCAACAAGGGTGCAATGAGGGTGGCGGGAAGGTGGCAAAGAGGGTGGCAGGAAGGCAGCAACAAGGGTGCAACAAGGGTGGCAGGAAAGTGGCAAAGAGGGTGGCAGGAAGGTGGTAACAAGGGTGCAATGAGGGTGGCAGGAAGGTGGCAACAAGGGCACAACAAGGGCAGGTGGAAGGCAATGAGGGTGCAACAAGGGCCACTAGAAGGCAGTGAAAGCACAACTGTGGCTGCAGGAAGGCAGTATGGGTATAACAAGGGCTGCAGGAAGGCACAACACAGGTGGATGGTGGATGGTGAGCTTGAGGGGAGAGGAGAGCAGTCAGTGACTGCATAATTTTGTTACTTGAAGGTGTGACTTGAAGGTGACAGCAGCCAGTCGGTTCGGGCGGTTCGGTTCGGTTCAGGCATTTTTTGTGGCTGCCCAAACCCGAACCGATGCCATGAGCTTGAGCCCGAACCAAACCTGAACCTGACCCGAACTGTCAGTTCGGTTCAGTTGGTTTGGGTTCAAACCAAGGTTCTGAACTGAACTTTGGGATCCCTATCCCCACTGATATTCAAAGATTCTGATCACTCATACAATCCACCAGAATTACTGGGTTCATGGTGCAGCAAATCTACTTCTGTAAAGGACTCCCAGCATAGTGGCAGCAAAGATTATTGAAAACCCCACAGTCATCAATATGGAAACAGCCTATGATGCTGCAGAACAATTACACAACACTTGGCAGCACTTAACACTCCCCCACCTATCCTAGTGGAATCCGAGCTCAGTCCGAGTACTCCGAGTGGAATCCGAGCTCAGTCTGAGTTCAGTCCGAGTAAGTCAAAAAGGTGCTAAGAATCCGAGTAGAATCCGAGTCCATTCCGAGCTCAGTCCGAGTTGGGAACTTTCACCATTCAATCCGACCTGAACTCGGACTGAACTCGGACTGAACTCGGACTGAACTCGGACTGAACTCAGATTGAACTCAGATTGAAGAAGACTTTTGGACTTCTGGAGCCCAAATCCTGATCTCATCTTGCAAGTTGCAGTCTCAACATCTTATTGAGGATGTTCTGGGTGCATTATACCATGTTTACATATGTGTATCAATGTACATATGAACTCTCATATGCAAGGGTCAATCCTCAAATAGTTCTTCAGGATCATCTGTGTTCATCTGTAATCCTTGTCTTTTCACCACCTGCCTTGTGTGGTACATAAGCATGCAGTGTAAAAACCAGTTAAAGTTCCAAGAATTCATTCTTCTCAAGATTGGGTCAAAGCCACCTAGCCATGCATTCAGTTGCTCACATGCTTGTGTATTGAATGCACGCTTGTAATATGGCCTGTCTCTTTCATCTGTCTCCACATAAACCAAATTAGGAGCTGATCCATCTAATGGTGCTGGGTTGCACCATTTGCGACATAACAAATCTGAAGCACGGTGGTTTATATAGTGGAAAGAGTCAACTATAAATCTGCTGGTGTTTTTCCAACTCTCCCATGACCCATTTGCAACACTGGCTCGGAGCACTACACAAGCCTTATCAATGCATATATATGCTGGCCTGTTTTCATGTCTTGGATAAACCTGTTGGAGGAAGTTCAATATGTTTCTGGGTGATTCTGCCTTTTTGAATTTGTCCCATGCAATGACAACACCACATGGGGCACAGATAGTCTCAACACAGTAATAACGTGGAGGTTTAAAGAGTTCTCTGATTGTTCTTGCAGGATTCTCTTCTGTATCTTCTGTATCATGAGGCTGTTGTACATTGTCATTTGCAGGTACCCATGGCCATGTTTCATCTTGTCTTCTCATAGCTCTCCTGTATCCTCCAAGGATATTTGTTCTATGATTAATCAAATGTCTTTGCCACCTTCCTTGGTGCTGTGGACAGGCCTGTGTACCTTGTACTTTAACACCATTGCAATCAGTAACATGACATAATCTCCCAGCCAAATTCTCATGAAGAGCACAGTACACTCCACCACGTGCATTCAACAAGTCACCAGTACAATTCTGGTAGCCACAATACTGAAAATGCATAAGCAAGTGTAAGTTAACATTATAAATGCATTGACTTACAGTATGACCCATAACAATACCATCCATCACAATCATCTTTACAGGAGCACAATCCTCAACTACAATTGTCTGAAATTGTGGTGCAATTGATGTATCCTCTGCACCAACCATGGCTGAAGGGTCTACACCACCAGCATTAACAGACTGTTCTCTGTATTTTTGAGTGCACTCATTGCAACTGTGCTCCAATGAGCCTTTAATAATACCACCATTCCCCAGAAGTGCAAATGCTTGTCTTGTGACATCATCAATTGGCAGGTTATCTGTCATTGTCACATTTATGTTTGACTCAGCTGCTACCATCCGTATTGACTCTTGTATGAAGGCTTGCCAGATTGTTCTTCTTGTCACCTTTACTGACTCAAATGTCATGTTAATAAATTGTGCATAAGTGGCTGCTGATGCATGAAAGCTATAAAGACCACTCATAACAGCTGAGGTAAACAATCTGTCAACCCATAAGTTCTGCCCAATCTTGACATATTTGGCTGAATTCAAATATACCCTGTCACATGAGTCTTGCAGTTGTCTGGGAGCACTTTCATGATCTGCATAATAGACTGATTTGCAAGATGGGCAATATCCACTGAGCAGAGGCACTTGCTCATATGCAATGAAGTTTTTAACTAGAGTAACCAAAGGAATGTCCCTTGGTCTTGTGTGTTGAAGTAATGCTCTAGGATTACATGCTATAGTTTCACAGACAACTGAGTCTGGACAAATGATATGTACTGGTAATATTTCCTTGTTTGAGACTGGTTTCAACTTTCCAATGAATTTCCCTCTCTTATTATAGGGATGTAGCTTAAGAAGTTTAGCAAGAGCATCAAGCTTGAAGCTGAGTCTTATGTTGACTTTATCATCATTGTCATCACCCTTTTCATTTGGAAGAAGTGGTTGTCCTCTTCCCCTGTGCTGAACTGCACGTGATAAGCATTTTATCCAACCAGTAGTCACATTGGCAATTTCCCCACCATACTGTGGGTTTTGTTGTCGTGCATGGAGACTGAGAAGTGTAGTGTTTTCTGTGACAGAGAATAGAATCATAAGTACAGTTGATAGAGATATTGCTGAGTTGAAATTATTCTCCACAAACTTGCAGAATGTTTGGAATTGGATGTCTGGGAAAGGCTGCTCTGTTCTTGCTGCAGCTGTGGGGATTAAGCCCATCATCCAAATCAACCACATATAGATTGATAGTCCATTCAGTATGCATAGCATAGATTCTTTACAAAATTCAAGGAAACTACAAAATTTGCATATGATTCAAGTGATAAGTATGGAGCTTACTTCTTTCCAGATTTCTTCTTAGACCCTTTCTTCCTTGTACTCCCATCTCCCTCATTGGAACCTACAT